>VXBB01002217.1:67609-89364 GCA_013399915.1 Illadopsis cleaveri
TTTTATTTATCTTTATATATTTATATTGCATAAACTTACATATGTCATAAACTCATGAACTTAGAACAAACTTTTGAACAATTGTAGATGAATTTGGAATGTCATTTCTCAGTGTCTGCATGTACCTAAAAGCTACTACCAGATTTGTGTAGAAATAAAAACACATGGTTGTGATTATGTTTAATATACATCACACTACCTGGATGATACAATTCTAAAACCCATACTATGTCTTTATTCACAAAGTGTAACAAGAATTTCTTTCATGAAATGGATACACCTCTTTTGTGGAACTTCTAAACTTGCTTTTTCAGAAAGACCCTTTTCTGTTAGAGTCAAAGGAAAAAAAAATTAAAAATTCTTTTTCTTTGAAAATATGGGACTAATAATACAAAGTGAATGCAGATGCAAGAAATAAAATTGAAGGTGTTTACAGCAGTGCCAAGATCCATGAAAATGTGTATTTCATTGCAATAGAAGAAAACTAGCAAACAGAATGGAATTTTTTATTCATACGTAGATCACACAATCTTTAAAAAAGTTATGTGTTAAAAACACATTTTTAAAATGCCATTGACTTATTTTCCTTTGCCAGTTTGGAATGATTAGCTATAATACATTTGCAGATTGCCACTGAATGGCAGAAATCTGCTGACCCTTGGGGTAAACAGAACAGCTATTACTCTAAGATGTAATGATCCAAACCATAACTAGTTTATTCCACAATTCCTACTAGAGCAGATTCTGTGTATTTTGTTCCTTCTCAACACACTAAAACTGCACCTTTTTAGTTATTCTATTGAATTGGATGACATTTCACTGTTTAGCACTATTCTACTTAGTACAGAGTCTGCATGGGACGTTCAGAGCCCTTTCAAGCCAGACTGACAATTGTTGTTCTGGACTTGATCAAAGAATGGTCATGCAGAGGAGCTGCAGTAATTTCACTGAGATAGCTTTTAACTAACATCAGTCTAATGTTACCACTTTTATAACTAGACAAAATATAGATGTATCTTAATTCTCCCTTTTTTCCTTTTATCTTATATGGGTATGCTTCAGGCTGACTGAAAAACACCTATGCAGATGCACAGAGATCTGTTTACTGGTCATGTTCCGTTTAATGATTTCCAAAGTCTTCTGTTTATTCCTCCCCAAAACTAGGGGAGTTTGTCTCCTCCTTGCACTTCATTCTTTACTTCCCTGGAGTAAAAAAAGAGTAATGCTATTAAAGCAAAAAGAATTTGATTAAAAGCTCACTTTATTTAAAATCTTTGGGACTTCATCAAGCTATGCCTACCCCTTCATGTCAGGAGTTGAGAGCAAACATTTAATTCTACCATAACTCCTTCCTGATCTTCAGAAACTCTTTCAAGTCTCAAGCTCAAGAGGAGGGTTAATTTAATCACATAACCATTAATGAACTGCAGTACTGGTACTTCTCTTGGTCATACACCACATAGACAATAGATTTTAGTGTTTCTCTGGAAAAGATGGGAGAGACAGCCTATTTTGGGACTTTGAGAAAATTCAGGCTGCAGGATCTGTGCCACAGTGCAAGCACAGGGAGATTCATGCCAATGCATAGCAAGTGTAAATCCATTCCATTGAGAGGAAACATTCTGTTCAGCAGGAAAGGGCTGGTGGGCAAAAGCTTTTTTTCTCTGGACTTTTGCTCTGTATTCATCAAGCATAGCTGAAGGCTGGTCCTAAAGTTCAACTTTAAATATTAGGCACCAAACAGTGTTTTTGTTTGCACCAGAGTAAATGTGAGCACTTTGGTGGTCTCAGCTGCGTGACAGAAGAATCAGCACTGCAGTAAAGTGGAACAGCACTCACCAGAATGGAGCAACTTGCCCTAGCATTTCAGCAGCAACTGCTTTAAAATCACATGTAGAGTTACACCACTCTAAAGCCACAGAAGGAAAAGCATAATCATCCCCTTATTGCTTGTAATAATTTTCAAATGCATTCCTAAACTTTGTGTAGGGTCTCTCAATGCCAGTATAGCTTGTCAACAACATTTTGGGACATATGTGACAACAAATGTTTAAACAGGTCTTTCCATTCAACAGAGACATTATGAAACAGTATGTCCTTTCAAAAATTCTCTCCTGTACTTTAAATCCAAGAATCTTAATTCTCCTTTCAAAGCAGGGTAAATCAGAACAACTCAGCTGATGTCAAAGAAGCTACATTGAGGGGTAAGTCTCACATAATCTATCAAACAAATCAAATTCAGTGTATCTATGTACACTTTCCCATATATTCTGTGTTATTAATTGATATGTCTGTTGGAAGTAAATGAAAATCCTTATAAAACTCAAGACAGATCACATTCTCAGTTTCAAATGCAGTTTCAAAAAGATATTTAACCTTTTTTTCTTGGAAAGCAATTAAAATATCTAGTGGAATATTTATGAGTCAATTAAACATTTAAAATATTGAAAAACTTTTGCAATTTCATCTTTGGTTTAAGCACTAAATATGGCTATGTCAGAAAATACCTGCAGTCTCTATAGATTCCTGACAGGATTTGTTTTTCAGTTTTGCTGAAAAAGCTATTCTTTGTAAAATATTCCCACACATGCCTAAGTTTATTTCTCAAAAGCAATACCACAAAGGATATGACCTCTTTACTCCTAGTAACCTTTCATGGTTCTGAATTGACTTGGACATTGGTGCCAGTCAACACAGCTTGATTTGCTATGGTAAGAATAAGATTATATCTAACAGACTATGTCATTTCCAGGTTCAATAGGCACAGATTTAAAACTAGTCCTCTCTTTGACCCTCTGGATTCTCTTGAACTATTGCACCTTCTTTGACAATGTTTGTGAATGAATGAATTCATGACGACTCAAGGTTATTTTAATGATAATGGCAACACACTCACAAAGGAAAAGGGAAAAGGCTAGTAGTACTGGCACTAGTGCTTCTTCACCACAGACGACTTCCTTTTTGACAGACTGACTGCGGAGTGAATTCCTGTTTATGGTCAAAGGCTGAAAGCTGTTGTGTGTCTGCAGCAGCGCCGCTGCTACTGATCTGTGAACATGACATGCCTGATAATATTGCATTGCCATGGCAACAACAAACACGGGGCAAAATTCTATTAGCTGGAGTGACTCACTGAGTCAAACAGATAATGTGATGGGCCTGGCCAACTGCCCAACAAAGGCTTATGTGAAAGTTGTGATGAATTAACTTTGCCTTGTTATGTCTGTTTTTTGTATAAATTCTCTTCTCGTTACTTATTAAGTCCTCATATTTCTGGTAATTGCTCAAAATATATATATCGCAGGGAAATACTTCAGCAGCAATTAGCCTAATATAGGGCTTACACTGCTTTGCTGAAGAAGTGTTTTTTTATTTTCTTCCTTTTTCTTAATTTCTCTGCAGGTGATTCATGTGGAAAGACAAATGCATTGTTTCTCAAAAAACCCAAAAACCAACAGTCCCCTCCAAACCATTTGACAGTGTCTGAGACGTGGGTGTGGCTTGGCACTGTGCAGCACTTGCTTATATAGTAATGTAAGCTTCTCTTTTAAATAGATGTTCCATAGTACTGCTCTCTAATCTGTACAAGCAAGCAAAAACCCAAATATCAGGCATCATCTGGACCTCACCTACAGTGTTTTAGATCACCACTAACTGAAATGAGGGGTGGCAGACAATGTTCTTTTTCATGACTGCAAAAGTCAAAAGCAGTACCTCTGACTCACAATCATTTCAGAGGAACAGTTAATAACCAGCAGTAATCCAGGGATTTGCCTATGGACACTCACCATCACTTCCAATGTTCACAATATTCAAACCCATAACGTCAAGATATTGCTGCAAGCCACCAAAAAGGAAGCTTTAACCAGAAAATCGGTGACTGGCCTTGCTTTCTAATCACATTCCTGTCACAACCCTTCTTGCAGAGAAGTTCTCACATGAAAGGGCAAAAGGTCAAAGCAGACCCTAAGGTCACAAAGTAAAGAAAATCAGTGTGTTAGACCAGAATACAGCAGGGGGCACTAAGTACTTGTAGCCCTTCAGTTCGGGAAGGGAAATCCAAAATAAAAGACGCAAAAATATGAAACTTCAGTGCTTCAGCACCAGGCCTGAGCATGAAAGCTTGCAATTGTCAAACATACGGAGTAGGATACTAACCCAAAACAAAAAAATGTCCACTAAAACTAAGAATATATCAGTTTTCATGTTCAAGGGCCATGTCTTCCTCTCCTGAGGGACAAAGAAAAAGAAAATGAGAAGAAAAAAAAAAATCTTTAAATCATCATGCTGGGTTTGGTGTGTTTCGGGTCTGGTGCACTCTCCCATCACTTCTGTGACACACATAATCACAAATACACCACAAAGTCAGAAATATAAGCGTCCCAACATCTGGAGGACATGAACATTGAAGAAGATATTTTTGTTCAAATTCTCGTTCTCTCTCTTTTTGTTTTGCATCCCATGTACTAGGTGACTGACAGGGTTTTCATGAGGCACAGTCAAGGCTGCCACAAAGCTTCTCATGCAGAGAGACTCACAAGATCACATGGAGAGCTGTGAGAAAATAATGCAGACATGGACACAGTTACACCCATCATGAACTTTCTGGAATCCAGCCTGCTCTGGTGGTTTTTCCATTTTGTGCTGCTCCCCACTTCTGGACAAGAGGCAAGTGCTCCACAAGGCGAAAAACAGCATTGCTTTACTGACAAAATGGTGAGATCTACTTAGTCAAGGTTGCATTCAGTATGCAGATAGGATGATATTTCCTGGTTTTAGACTACAAAAGTGTCTGAATTGTACCTGTGGGATGCTTAGCTGTAGTTTTCAGCTTTAGTTATTGTCTCCTAATCTATTTGGAAATGTTAAAGCAAAACCCAAAAACACTACATCATTTTTTCACCATTCTTACCAGAGACTTCTGGCACCAAGAGCATAACTGTTTGACCTACTACCTGCCTTCCAAAAAAAAAATATTCAATGCTGATTTAAAAACTTTGCTTGACAGAAGATGCATGACTACCCCAAGCAAGCTGTTTAATTATGTTCATCTCAAAATAAGCCCTTCTCAGTGCTCTAAAGTTCCTTCTATAACAGTGCCACTCCCCAAGCAGTGCAATTTAAAATGACCATTTTATCTGACCTGTTGAATAATTGGCTTGAAAGTGTCCTTTCTGCCTTATGGCTCAGAGTTTGAGAAATATAACACAGCTATTCCACAAACATAGATTACATTAAATTATAACTATTTTTTCTTATTAAAAACAACTCTATAGCTTCAACTTCACTCCAAGCTGTTAGATAATGATCTTATCTCGGTCACAAACGTGCTGAATTTAAGTAGTCAGAGAAGAGTTTGTTTGAACTCCTTGTTCTTCCTCTAGGCTGAGGGATATATGCATAAAAAGGAAAGTTCTAGCAATTCTAATAAGGAGTCTCTCTCTTCAATCCCCACCTGCAGGCTCACCAGGGAATTTACAAGTCATTCTAAAAATATATCTTCCTGGGTTAAAAGTGTCCCAGCAGAGGTAAGTTAATAACTGAGACCTTGATCATTCTATTCAGAGACCTACAATGGCATAAGGCAGGGTTCTGAACTGTGGTAGGGTTTTCTTAAATATAATTAATATTTACAAGTTTTAAATATTGGTTTAGTTAGTCCCTTATTTTGCTTAATCCTTCATTCACAGAAGCCACAGCTCCACTGCGACAAGAGGCTAAGTGCTCAGTGCTTTTGGCAGATCCCATTAATTAACTGTGGAGACTGTTTTTAATCCAGAATTCTCTGCCTGCCCGCTGCCATCCTGGTCCTGCTCTTGTGAAATCATTGCCGACATTTAATTAAGTTGATACAGCAAAGACAGCTTCCATTGCTTCCCCAGGAAGCTCCAGCTCCCAGACAGAAGTTTGGTTACTTGGATGGAAAACCTATTTGGTTACCTTAGTCAGATGAGCTATTGAGTATATATAAAGGTACCTTTTTTCCCTCTAAAAAGTATAATTGTAAATTTAAAACAATGAACAAGCAAATAAACAGACTTTTTTAGAAAGTTTGGGCTATTTCCCTTTTAAAAAAAATCTAATGAAAACAAATCCACAGTATCAGACCATTTACTAATCAGTAACTGATAGTCAGATTTCAGAGTATAAGAGGAAAGTAGATGCAGGTTGCCTGCATTAACCAGATGTAACCAGAGAAACTGCTGTCACAGACTCACCACCACGCCTCTTTCCTTTCTTGAAATACCAATCAAATACCAATCCCCCACATTTACACAGTGAATTCAGGGTTTCACCTTCCCAAAACCAGACTAGGAACAACCTGGGTTGGTCTTTTTTTATTATGATGGTTTTGCTTCTGTTGCTGTTTTTCATGTATCTATTAGTTATTGAAACCTGCTGAGTGTGAATCAGCTCAGCTGTGAGCTCCTTTTGTTCTCTATTGTCATTTGGATCTACTTAGAGAAGGCAGCTGGGATTGACTTTAGGAAAGGTAATAAAATGTCATGACACTCATCCACAGAAAAGTTTGTATTTTCCAGGAGTAAGGTCACAGTGCAGCCCACCTAGAAGGACTGGTACAGGAATTTGTTAGTTTTTTGACAGATATTTTGTTTTGTGAGATATTCATGCTAAGGAGGAGAGAGATAAAGTTGCAAATGTATCCCTTTATTTTCCACATAACTGGGGATACTTCTTTGTTGAAGTGCACATATGTATAGGCAGGATGGATTGCAAAGCAACTATCAAACAAAGCTACAATTTACAAAACTAAGCAGAATGGAACCATGGAATCATAAATTTAAAAAATCATTTAGGCTAGAGAAGCCTTCTCAGACCTCAAGTCCAACTGTTTACTCACCACTAAGCCATGTCCCTAAGCACCTCAGCTACTGGTCTTATGAATAACTCCAGGCATAGTGACTCCACCTCTTCCCTGGGAAGCCTGTTCCAGTGTTTGGCAACTCTTTCAGTGAAGAAATTATTTCTAATATCCAATCTAAACCTCTCCTGATACAGCTTGAGGAAGAAGGAGGAGAGCACTCCTTCCTTACAGATCCTTTTCCAAGTGTTTCATTAGACCTGTGGTGCCAGGAAGAGGAGCAGCAACTGCCACTCTTGCTCATGGTGTTGTCACTGCAATTGTCCAGTGTCACCTGGGGATGCTCCAGCAAATTAATGGTTCCCGCAACAAAGCTGCAGTGACCTAGTGCTGGCTCAGGTCTTGTTGTGGAAGAGCATTATCACCCTCTGCATTTACTCACCACAGGCGAGCCACTCTGCCTGTCTTCTTCTTTCAACCATAGCTAGTAAGTGCAGAGTTGAATGTCTGCCATCTCCGTGTGTGTGGCTGCATTTCACCATGTGCTGCTGCACACCCAGGGGTGAAGGAAGCCAGAAGGTCAGCTCTGAATAACAGCCTCAAGGAGTTTAAATAAGCTGTCACCTTAAATCTTTAAGTGAGTACTTACCACAATTTCAATTGAAACACCCTCATTTTTACATCTCAAATGGCTTTTTGTCCCTTTTTATCATTTTTCATCTTTGCTCTTAGAATTTAACTCAGGTGGAAGAAGACTCCTGAAAAGAGGTGGAAAAAACTGTACTTAAATTGTCCAATCATACAAAAAAAATACAGGAAATGGAATATTGTTATACAGAGTTTGCAGTCATGCCTGACTAGTAATGTTAGGGCAGTTTTGGAATAAGCTTCTATATGCCTGAGACTTATTTGAACACAATGTGAATGCTAAATTACATGAAGTTTGCCCATCAGTAGGTGAGAAGGATCTAAAAGAGAGTAATACAAAGCACAATTAAGAAACAAAAAATTTCTGTTAATCAGTTTGCCTTCCCCTCACTCCAGATTACATTTTCCCTAGCTGTTAATTAAGCTCTGCTAAGTTACTAATCTTGATGAACTTTTGGTAGTAGGGAAACATAAGGTTACTGCTTATGGTTTTTCCTGTATACTCTGAATACATTCAGACAAGCTCATCCCTTCTGATCCTTTTCTGCTTCTTGTTTGGATGCACACATATCACTGGAAATTAATTATTCTGGAAGACGGCAAAGTATTGGGCTGAAGTACATTGGTTTAGTATCTTATATAGGTTGTCAACAAATCAGATTTACATGCAGCAAAACATGCCTGGAGCGATGTTTTAATATACTTCTTTTTTCTAAATTTCACAAATCGTATGTTTTCCATTTTTTAATTAATAAATTATCAGGGATGCTCATGAAAGGCAGAGTAATAGCATTGCCTAAAACTAGACAGAGAGTTGATTAGACAGAGCTCCTATTTCTCATGCAAGTCTGTCAGACAAGGTACCTGCTCTGAAGGAGCCTGCTCCCATTAACCCACTTAGAAGTTGTGCTAGGGCACACACATGTCAGAGCCAAACTGCAACAGATTTTAGCAACCCTTCGGTGTATTTTAAACAGCTGGTGTGGGGCAGAAACTGTGGGGGTTTTGTTGGTTCAGTCCCTCTTCCTTAGGATACCAGTTTGTGCCTGAGACTTCTGTGTGACACTGGGGCAAGATCAACAAAACAGCTGCCTAAAAAGCAATCAAAGTTGTATAATTTAAGCTATGTTCTGACCCAATTCTCAGAGATAAGGTGTTATCACCCTGGTGCCAGTCCTATTTCAGAAAATTTCCATCTTCTCTATTTTTAGGTTAAATAAATTTAGAAAAATGAAGTTATTTTAAATTAAATATATTTTTTAAATACAAACAGAGCAAAGAAGGTGCTACACCCAGAATGGCTTTACCATACTTGCAAAGTTACATTTTCACAGTAATGAAAAAATAACTTTAAATAGATAGTGACATTTGCCTGTTAGGAGATGAGAACAACATAACCACAACATTGTATTATTCAGTGGTAGTAAAAGGAGATTTCATCCTTGGCTGTCTAGTGTGATGTTTATTCTGACACCTTCAACAAATAAGAGAGGCCACTGTAGAAGATCATGAGATGTTTACAGATGCAGTAGTCTGGAAAGTCAAGTCACTGTCATCAGTCCAATGTTGGATTTCTTTTTTTTTTTTTTTTTTTACATGAAAGATCATAAAGAGGACTCGGTATTACACCTAGACAAGAAATAAAGCAGTGGTGCATTATTCCATGTTCCTAAGAAATCATGCTACAGAGATTAAAGAAATTCATCCAGTGTGGTACTCAGCTCTCTAATCCGATCTAGTAAAATTACGTTTAAGTTACAAAGTGATCAAAATTTGTACAAATTATACACCAATTTTTAATGACCTTAAGGAAACCTGATTTTCATAAAAGATTGAGCAATTCATTTTTGAGTAACTGAAACTAAAAAAATTGTCTGTCTTAGAATGAGTTGATGTAATAGGTTTTAAGGGCAATAGGGATGTTCTCATTTCTACCTGTTTTAGCAGAAGACTCAGCAGTAGTAGGTGAAAGGAGGATCATTGTATGGAAAATAAACATCGAAGTCAGAAGCATATTCCATTAATTAGAAACATGGAAACTATGCAAGCATTTTGAATAAAAGGAATCTGAAAATCTGGACCTACTTGACATTTTTACCTAACAAACACAATTTAATTTTTGTACTAGTAACAGCATTAATTACGTATCCAACTACACTGAGAAAAATATAATTTTTCTATAGTGTATAAATGTTGATTTATCTTAACAATAAACAAAATGGAAATTTTGATCAAGATGCTGAATGCATTAATTCAAGATGTCTCTTGTAACAGCTGATGATATTATATGTACCTACTCATAAAAATGCTATAGATATCTAAAAAATAAATATATTAAATACAAATAGAATTTATTATGGAAGGTAATTTTAAATATTTGATGATATAGTTAAGGATATTTAATGTTCTTTATTTTCAGATTAAAAATTCACAGGGATTTCCATCCTTTTCATCTTTATTAGACAATGTCTTAGGCATAATTATTTATTTCATATAATATAAACATTTAATGGATTAAAACTATTTAAAATAATAATAAAAACCATTTTCCTTTAATTTTAATGACTGGCGTGTATGATATTATATTGTATGCAGTTAAAATATACATTCAGCCATTATTTCTCCTGCATTTTCTTTACTTGAGAAAGACAGGGAGAGTCTTTCCCTTTCAAAAAACCTAAAATTTACCAAAAAGCTAAATATCACTGAATTTTCTCAAAACAAAATAGGAAAGGAGTTCCTATCGAGTTCTTTGAGTTCATATCTGGAAAAAAAAATCTGGTTTTCTCTGGGATAGTTTTACTTCTTTAGTATCAAGGTACTTTGGGAAAGTGCTCCAAGAGCACTTAGAAAGCATTACTTGAGGAAATAATCTTCTAATTAAGGAACATAGTGTTTTAAAGGGCCGTTGCTGCCCAGGCAAGCCTTTGCTGTTCAAGGCTTGCAGAGTTTTATACACAATATCAATGTCATTTGCATCCTAGAATCTATAGGGGGTTGACTGGGAGCAATTTGGTTTAGGCTGAAGAGAAAGAATGTCTGAAATAAGGCAGCATTCTGCCCCATGTCTACACCAGCCCTTGTATTGGACTCTCTGCCAGTGACATAAATTAATGCAAACCAGGGGCTGGGGGTTACCAGGAGGTGACCTGCCTGTATCCTCCCTTCCCACTGAACTGCAGCTGAGAAATTCAAAATGCACTGTGAAGTACCTTGTATCGTTAATTTTCCTCATTCTTTTTAAACACATAAATTTTATACTGTATTTATTTGTATTATATAAAATTTATTGATTCTGTTATGAGTAAAAGCTACAACATACATATTCCCTTCGTTGAACACTGCCACTTTGTTCAAGTAAGAGCTGATATGCATAAAAATTCTGTCATTTGTCAAAAATTTTTAAAGTTTTTCCTCCCTCCCACGAATGGTGTATCAGCTTCTTCCGGTTCTCATTTGGTATCTATCTTAATTTTAATATCTTTTTTAATACTAAGGACTCCTTGGGGGCTCTGAGGGCAGTCCTGCCTTGCTTAGTCTGGTAAATGTTTAGGCAAAGACAATGCATGCAAAAGCCCTGCATCATTATGAAAATTAGCTATAAGCTTTTACAGCTTTTTACAGAAAAGGAGGCATTTTTCTCCTTGGATGATCCTAGAAGAAGCTGGTCTTGGAGGACAAGCACACTGCCACAAACAGGAGGAGGTTGCATGAACCTTTCTTTCAGCTCCATGTTAGTGTATAGAAAAGGGAGGCAAAAGGGCTGTGGGCTTTCTTCCAGAGATATTGTAACAAGTCTCCCATGAACAGAAAGTTTGGAAGCAATTTTCAAGAGAAGATCTAGTTGGGGTAAATATCTCCAAGGAAAGCAAGGCATGAATAAGAGTTAAAGCAAGGGGAGAAAACAAAACACTGAAAAACAATATATGAACATTAATTACAAATCACTTTTAAAAATACTTTTCTTTCTTTGGGATCTTTCTATTATTTTTTATTCATATTTTGGACTAGGAAAGAAAGGTAAGGATAAGAAATTCGAAAAGACAAAAGTACATAAGAAGTAAGAAAAGAGGAAGGAGGAAGAGAACATTGTTTTGTTCAGAAAAGTAGAAAAATAAAAAATAATATTTAACACTTTTAAGTAAAATTATAATAAGATTTTTGAACTTTTGTTCCTCTCAAAAAATTTTCACAAATTGTAAAAATTTATTTTTCCATGATTAAGAACAGAATCCTTTTATATTTTTCTTGTTATAGCAGAAAGGCCATCGCCTTCACTAGAAAAATATTCCTTCTAAATCTTTCTGTCTTCCTTGTTTGCCAAAATCAGAGCTCAGGCATTATATTCTCAGAACTTGCTTTGATTTGATCAGTGCACATGTATTCTTCACTGAATTTGGACAAGTCATTTTGGATAGGAGTCATCTTCTCTAGCTTAGATTTTGAAGTACACAGTAAGGCATCTAGACTTCATTCCTCACCACAAAAAAATGTCTTCATGGATAACTAGTCTCATTCTAAAATCAGTGTATGAAAGATGCTGGTTGGATTCTTTCCTACAACTTTAAAGAGAGCCTAGGGTGATTTTCCAAAGCTTAAGTGGCTTTTTTTTAGCCATTTAAAGTTAGGCAAGATGACTCCCACCCACAATTTCTCTCAGTTTCCTCCTCTGTAGAAAAAAGAGATTGTATTCCCCTGCTTCCCTGGGATAGTAGATACCTAATTTAATTAAAGTTTGCAAAGCAGTTGCATTTGCTGGACAAAGGTGTTATATAAATGCAAAGTATGACAGACTGACTGAATAAGATAAGAGCAAAACTCTTTGGCGTGCTAAAGTAGTATGGATGCCAGATGATATTATCTGAAAAATTCCAAGTACAGAAATCAAAGAGGTCTGGGCTGGGTTGAGCCACATAAGGAGTTCCCATCAAAGAGGCAGTGGGTTTAGCTAAAGCATCATCACAGCTCAAAGGAATTCTAAAAATTTGCCCATTTTTGTTATTACACTTAATTTTCTGGAGTTATGGAGGGGAAACGCTGTGGAACAATATGTGAGTTTTACTGCTTATGCATTCCTGAACTCATCATTATCCAAAGTTTTAGAAAACGCACAGAATTTCTTTCTGTGGACAAAGTATATAATTGTTCTTCTGATATTTTATCAGATTGGTTGTATGAAGGGAATGGCAATTTCAGCTGTGAAATGTAAATTTCGCTTATGGTGCTGATGGTGCCTACAGGAAAATTAAATATGCATTGTACAATGCCATATGTAATTCACAATTGTGTATATAAAATGATTGATGCAGTAAAAGGTCAGCAAACACAGACACATCCATGGTATAAAAGTACTATCAAAGAGATTAAAAAGAGAGTCAGTAGGAAAAAAAAAAGGAAGAAATACCCAAGAAAACTAGTCAAACACAAGGCCTAAAAGTTTTGTAGCATGAATGTGTATTTCTGGAGAAAACACCACTCAAATAGACTTAGCCAACAGCCATTTCCACATGGCAAAGGGACAGAGTACAAGGACACAAGCATTTATGCTGTTCCTTGTTGCTGTTCTATGGCAAAAGAGAAACTATATCTGCACGTGCCACCACAAGGTTTCTAAGTCTCTTTCCTCTCCAGTGACCTGTGCCACAACTTGTAGTTGGATCTACATGTTGGACAAATTCATCTGACTTGCAATACATCTAGAGACCAATATACAGGCACAGGGTGATTCTCCATGCACACACTGGGCACAAAGAAGAAACTAATAAATAATACACCTCAACTGAGGAAGCTTGCAAAAATGTTTAATTAAAGGTATAAATTAATTTTCCAGTACTTTTAGTATTTGTCTTGATTCTTTTTGGATGGTAGATTTTAATTTCTCTTGATGTGTTTGCACATGCTTTCAGAAAGTGTGAGGCTAAAACTTACACTAATTACTTCCTAGTTGCATCCACAAATGTACCTCTGTACCAGTATTTTTCAGTGTAAAGCTAATGCAAAAATCTCTGTGGTTGCAATCATGAGTGGATTGCATTCTCCACTAACATCTAGGAGGCATTTGCAAGTCATCCTCTTCACTAAATTGTGTGTTTGGGAACACATTAAGTTTCCAAATATTTTTTTGGTCTCTGACTCAGGGAGATACATTTTGGAAACAGAGAAAGGAGAATGATAAGCATTAAGTAGCTTGTGTAAAACAATGAATGGCACACTTCTAGTCCATCTGCTGATGAGCATGGTGGAGGAATCTTAAGACCTGTAAAGTTTTTCTTGAATTAACTTTCTGTTGCTTGGACACTAAAGTGAAATGTCTAGTATGAAACAGTAGATGAAACACAATCATTTCATGCATTTGCAGGTGTATATGTAAGTTATTTTTAATTATTATTACCTGCTCTGTTCTGCCACAGATCCCTTTTTATTTCCTGTGTACTAAACAATGACAACACCACACTACTGTTAGGTTAAAGAGATAAAAGAAGTTTTTTTCATTAGGGCCGAAAAGTGAAAGGTTAGATCAGTCTCCAGCAGTGAAAACCTAAATGCACTGTAATGAAGGATAAGATGTCCTCTATCATCCTTATGATGATATGATCCACACTCACTGCACAAGGAGAGCCACAGAGGAACACATTTTGAATAAGCATAGGGACCAGTACAAAATGTTCATTTTTCTCCAAAGATATTATGAAAAGTTCTTAGCCAGTCAATTCCAATCAGAGAGATAAGCATAGAATCACAGAAGTATAGGATGGTTTGGGTTGGAAGGGACCTTAAAGATCATCTCATTTCAAACCACCTGCCATGGGCATGGGACACCTTTCACCGGATCTGGCTGCTCCAAGCCTCATCCAGCTTGGCTTGAATACTTTCATTGATGGAACAACCACAACTTCTCTGGGAAGTCTGTTTCAGTGTTTCACCATCCTTATAGGAAAGAATTTCTTCCTTATAACTAATCCAAATCATCCAAATCTATAATCTTTCAGTTCAAAGCCATTACCCCATGTCCTATCATTATATGTTCTTTTGAAAAGCTCCTCTCCAGCTGTCCTGTAGGCTCCCTTTAGGCATTGAAATGATGCTGTATGATCTCTCCAGAGCCTTCTGTTCTCCAGAATGAACAACCCTAGGTTTCTGGACCTGTCTTCATGGTCAGACGCTCCAGCCCTCTGATCATCTTGGCAATCCCCCTCTGGACCTGCTGGAGCAGATCCACATTCTTCTTATGTTGGAAGCCCAGTGCTGGAGACAGTGTTCCAGGTGGTGTCTCATGAGAGCAGAGTAGAGGGATGATATCACCTCCCTTGCCCTGCTGGCCACACAGTTTTGGATGCAGCCCAGGACACAGTTGGCTTTCTGGACTGCACACTGCTGGGTCTTGTCAGGCTTCCTATCAACCACCACTCCCAAGTTTCTCCTCAGGGCTGCTCTCAATCCATTCTTCACTCAGCCTGTATTTTGTTTAGGATTGCCCCAACACAGGTGCAGGACTTTGCACTTGACCTCGTTGAACTTCAGGAGGTTTATAGAGGCCCACCCCACATCTGTATGGCATCCTTTCCCTCCAGCACAACAAACAGCATCACACAGCTTGATATCATTGGCCAGTTTGCTGAAGGCACATTCAGTCCCAATGTCCATGTTGCTGACAAAGATGTTAAACAGTGGTGGGTCCATTACTGACCCCTGAGGAGTGTGATTCATCACTGGTGTCCACTTGGGCATTGAGCTGTTGACTGCAACTCTGAGTGTAACCATCCAATCAATTCTTTACTGGGGGGCTTGTGCATATTCCATATTCAGACATGTCAATAGTAAACAAAACTGCTCTCTAGAGTTTCAACTCTTCATTATTGCTACTACATTATTACTACTATTGTTAATGATAACAATAACCTTGCAGAAAAAGATGTGTACAGCTTCCACTT
This sequence comes from Illadopsis cleaveri, assembly GCA_013399915.1. NCBI lineage: Eukaryota > Metazoa > Chordata > Aves > Passeriformes > Timaliidae > Illadopsis > Illadopsis cleaveri. Next base: position 83,012 of record VXBB01002217.1, read on the forward strand.
CACTCTGTGAAAAAGAACTTCTATTTTCTCACAAATTTTTTAAAAGTACATTAAAAAAAAAAAAAAAAAGAAAATGGTGCTCGGAGGGAAGCACTTTATCCACTACAGAAGCAATGTCCATAGGTTCATCTAAGATTTATGTAAACATACAAAACCCTCTGCAACAAGACAATATTTCTCTATACTTTATAAAAGAACATCAGCTCTTTATAAACCTGTGTGGCTCACCACCACAGTGAAATATGCACATTTAATAGTAGCTGCACTGCATTAGTTTGGTCAGGAGATTTTACTAAGCTCCAGAGATCAAACTGAAGGACCTTATGCAGAGGATTATTAAAACTGACTGCAGCTACCGCGACTTACGTCAACTGACTTTCTGTCCATGTTGTTCTCTAGGCTCAAATGTTTCTTACCCTGTATTAGCTTCAGAAGTTTCTTTCATTCCTTTATTTTCAGGACACATTATTGTGTCAATTTTCCATGCCATTGCAGATTACATTTGTCTGAAAAGATCACTACAATCTAGCACAGATTTTATATATGAGTTTTCAAATAACAGTCTTCTTAGGAAAAACCATTCAATAAAAAAAGGGAAGACTTTGGCTTTTTTTGTGAATTACACACATTACCTTTAACATAAAGAAATATTATCTGCTCTACAGAATTTTCCAAGACCTTCAAAAAAGGACTTATGTCCATTTTGATACCACCTAGCAAAGTGGTATTTGGTTTTAATTGGAGCTTCTCTTTGTAATCATGCTTACGGAGTGATGATAAGAAGAGCTGTAGTACATAAAAGGTCTAAAACCATTTTACAGTATAATATCTTGTGAATAGCAGACATCTGAGTATAAAATACTTTTCAACTATCCATACTCCATGGCCCTGTGACATTACGGACTACTGTCACTTCTAGGTGAAGTTTGTCATTCGTACGGTGAGCACTGTCAGTAAGCAGATTTTTCCACCCACCCATCTCCCTTGCTTTCTTTGTAGTGTTAGCCCCCATAAGCTGTTGGTGGTGAATGAGACATGTTCATGTAGAGTTCCATGCAGCAAGCATTGCCAAAGAGCAGCTGAGAGACTTATAATGATTCACTGGTGCACGATAGCTCTAATTTCCTTTTTCTGTTTTCAGTCTCTCAACATTTTCATTTTCTGATATTCCTGTGCCAGGACTGCTTTGTTCCTTTTTTTCACAAGGAAACAGTCTTTGTTGTTTAATTGAGATAGGAGAACAGGACAAAATTTATTCAGTATGTTTCTTTAGACCATTGCACATGTATTTATATGTATAGAAAAATGTGTGTACATGTGTGTGCATATGTATACATGCATATAAATATATAAATGTGTATCTAACTCTCTCTTTCACTCCATATAAAGTAGCAAATCCCAGCTTCTGCTACCCGCGCTACCCTCCAAGAGAGACAAGCTCTAAAAACAACTCAGCTATCCAAATTTGCCTGAGGAGATTTTCTTACCTCTCTACTATTCTCTCTTTCCCCCAAATAACCCAAATATATGCCTTCTTGCAGTACCTTCAAGTGCAGTAGATCAGTGACAAAGAAAAACCTCTCTTTTCCAAAGATTTCACGTAAAGGTTTTAGAAGTCTTTAACTCCATTAAGTATAATATACTTGAGAAAAGTATAGATTTACCCTCGAAGTTTCTCATTCTCTGGTGTTGCCTTTTCTGATAATGTTTCCCCAAAGCACAGTTTAAGGTGTAGTTTAAGATTATTTGAAGTATTATGTATACTTTATACAGTACATAAAATTTTACTTACTTTTTCTTAAACTATTCTTTGTGAGGGGTGTCAAGAGGGCAGAACTAAATCCCAAGACATTGTACAAGTGATTATCACCTGAGAGAGTTTCAAAAAAGTATTACTTCTTCTTATAATAAAAGATGTTGGATCCTTTTCCCTGGGTATAACAGTAAGTCCTTGCTTGCATCAAAAGACGCTTTTGTTGCTCTCTGCAAAATATCTTAACTAACTCTAATACAATGGCAAGCTCTCTTGTTAGTAAATAAACAAGCCTGTAGGTCAGATTTTTTACCCTTAAAGACAAGCAGTCACATGGTCACATGACCTTATTTCAGAAATCAATTTGATCTTCCAGCTCACCTTTAAAAATAACATTTACATCTCTGAAAAAGGCAGGCTTGTTTAAGCCCAGTTATGCAGGAAGTCTGTAACAAGCTGATCCCACTTTAGTATACACTTGGGCAGACTATCCTGGCTCTGCAAGATACCACTCCTGCTTTCTCACAGAGTCTGAAGGATGAGAGGCTGTCAGTTCCATCCAAATGCATGAAAATATCTGCAAGAATGATAAAGAAGGAAAACCTAGTGGAATTCATCTCAAACACATTACAAGTAACCCACATATGCATACCCCCTATAAAATAAAAAAATTAAATCCATATCATGCCACTCTATATTTCATCCAATAAGTTTGTGTATCTAATTATCAAACAAATCACAGATTTTCTGCTGGTCACACCTAATTTATGAACGGTATAGTATAACAGTTAATGGACTCAGTAGTTAATTCCCTCTTGTATCTTCTCCAGTGATATTCAAGTATTTCAGCAGAGATTTTAATTGATTTTCACAGTAGCCACTCGTTAATAGGATAATTTGTCAATACAATAATAAAACAATTGTTCCTCCTGTTTATCAGATAAGAAAGTAAAGGCTTGTTTCATTAATTGCAAGCAGCTGTGGGGTTTTCAGAATGAAAGATATAAATCTCAATGGCACTATGGAAAACTAGGTCAGAGGGCAGGGAAAAATTAGTTAAGCATGATGGACCAACAGTGACCTGTACAGGTGTTTAAGCTCACTTTCTAGTCATCACTTCCTCTGTTCTTATTTGGTTCTGACAAAGCCCATAGGTCAACACATGTACTCTTACACCTGGTTTGAATTAAAAACCAGTCTAGAGCTGCTCGGTCCCAAACTCCAGATAATGTTACCTATTAGAAGTAAAACATTTCACAGTGTCTTTATGTTCTCATGTATTTCCCAAGGAGCTTTATTTACATCCATAAATGGCTCTTGATTCTTAAAATAGGAAACTTAAAATAGCATTCAAATTATCCACAAAAGTGGAAAAAGAGTATTACAAAGGAATAAGTGTTATTCATGAAGTCTCGAAGACTGCAGTGAAATAAAATATCTATTGAAAACCAGTCCAATTGATACAAACGTGATCATCAATCACAGCTATGTCCTCTCTTCCCCTCCCAGCACTAACAATATAAGCATTTTTCCTTCTATCAAACTTTGAAAGTAGTATTTCCCATCTCCCTTGTTTTCAAGCTTGGATATTTTTCTCTGTACTATACAACCTTCTGTCTTGATGTTATTCTTCATTAAGAAAACTTAAACGAGCACAAAAAGCTAGCTAAAAACTATTACTTTTGTTTGTAATTAATTAGCTTCAAGTTTCCTGAAGAGAGAAAAGACTCTCTGGTCTGACACCCTGAATTCTGTATTATGTGAGCTTACTGTATTAATACATCAGGCTGAAAATGCTGAAAACTGTTGTTTGATCTTGACTGAAATCTTTCAGCTATACGACACACAGCTCCAACAAGTAACTCAGCCTCCTACATAAGTAAAATAAAATAGTCACACTGCAGCAAGTAGGACAAGGGCAGTCTCAGTAAAATGTATGTTTCTGAAGCATAAGTAGCGGAGGGTTTACTTACAGAAATGGTGCAAAATGGAAAAGAAATAATATCGCTCGTGTTCGGTGCTTCTTATATAGAGTCTTAAGAGATCGGTCATCACAGTTATGTTCTGAGGTATACTTTGGTGCCCTTTGATGCACCTCACTGAGCAATTTTGGAAACCATACAAGCTATGGTATTTATAAGTGTAAGCAAGTGTTTACATTCACCTATGCAGGTCTCCTGATCTGCAGGTAGAGGTGAGCCTGACCATGGCTTTGCCTGCTAAATGTAAACTACTGGCTGATGGATCTCTGTGCCTGCATTTGCAGAGGCTTGGGAGCAGCCATTTTTGCATATGATTTTTCTGGCTTGTCGTGGTATCCTTCCCTGTCTCCCTCCCACAGCAGTCTTTTAGGCTTTAGAGTCTGATTTTTATATATCTCATTTTGGGGTTTTCAAGTAGTGGGTGACACTGTTTGTTGGCTGTATTCCTAATTTTCTCCTTATCAAGTTGGGAATTTCAGAGTCAAATCTCCAATCTCATTTTCTAAACATAGAGGTAATCAAAGACCACGAAAACCTGAAATAATTTTAGCATAATTTGACAAAATTTTTCTGTTTCAAATTCTCAGAGTAAGGGCACAAGAACTGCAGAGAAAAAACCAAATAATTAAAAAAAAACACAAAACAATTTATGTGGTGCTTAATGGTTCACATTTTAAGCAAGCAGGCTCATCTCAGGGAAAGCCTTCCTTGTTCAAGAAATACAAAGAAGTTTAAAACCGAAATTCTGCTTCACATTTTTTAGACAGGTTTGGTTACCTTGCTGCTTCATGGCAAAGAAGTCAAATGCTCAATTGTTTGCTGGCGGGAGTTTCATTTTAACTTCCTCAGTTACAACATTGTTCATTCTTAACCTACCATAAAGAGTAGTTAATTCCAAACACCACTGAACAATATTCCTATAAAGCTAATTTCTCAATTCAATCTCATTACTCTTCTTACATAAAGAACATTGCTAAAATACAGTGATGTTCTTTGTTTGCTCGTTTGTACATCTAAGTGATATTTATTAACTGCTCCTTGAAAAGAGTGAAATATCTTTTTCAACTGGGCACTGGTGATACATTTTTCTCACCATGGAGATGAATGTGCTATTTTGCCGTCAAACACTAACAGTAGTACCACTAAATTAAATCTTACCTCAGTCCTCTACAAAGGACGGATAGAGTAAGAAAATAAATAAAAAGGATACCCCTTTCATAATATGTTATAATTTAATGAAGATGTGCTTATGTCACACAGTGCACAAAGAAAATCTTATTTGCCAAAATTTCAAAATCAAATTTTAGCCACTTTTGCACAGTAAGTACAATAATAATTCCATGTAATAATAATTTAAAATGTGTGTATATATAGAAAAAGGTGTGTCAAATATTCAGTTAGACTTCTCAACTGCCTTAAACCAACACAGGCATTTTTTCACTAGAACTAGATCAATTTATGTCGAATGAAGAGCTGAACATTGAGAACAGCTATATTGATAATAGGAAATAACTTTTAACTTCTGTTTTACTAAAAATAGAAAATTTCTGATAGCAAAACTAAATAAATGTTTCCATGTGTCTTTAAATATATCTGTCTATAATTATTTATGCTGGTTGAAATATGTATTTTCTGAAGCCCTAGAAATCAGGTTATTTATTTTTCTTAATTTCTGTGTAAATCACATGTATTAAGGGTAAAATACAAATGCTGTTTATATCTTTTATAATTAGTATTATAATTGATTCTGGCATTTCTACTAATGTGGTTTTGTGAAATTGTATCAAGAACACTGTATTAGAAAACATCCTGAAAACCCTTTTTCTGTCACCCAGGAAAAAAAGAAACAAAAATTCCAAACATTTCTTGTAGAATCGCATGGTCTAAAAGTTTGTGCCTAGACCGTATGAAGGAGAAAAAAAATAGTATATATTCAGAGAGACGGTACACAGAAGTGAAAGCAGCTGAACTTCTTGCAAACCACCCTCAGTTGTGAAAAGAGAGAGAACAGCGGCTACCATGTGGCACTAAACCTAAATATATATTATTTTGTTCCTTTTCGTTAAGACTGCATAGGGCATAAGTTGTTTTCAAGCATGCCTCGGACTCCTACAGCTCCAGCTGTCATGTGTAATTAAACATTTGGCCTCCACAATTACTCTACAGTGTACATATGCCAGTATTTCAAGCCTGGAATATGCATTTCAAAGAAGAATAATTCCCTGGAAATCCTAAATTGACAGGAGCAAAGACAGCCTGAAGGAAAGTAGTCAGAGAAAACTGTAAGGTCGGGATCTAATGATTAAAAAAGAAACTTCAAGAAGAACTTCAACCCTTAACTAAACCAATGGGAAAAAGAACGACAGTTGGCAAGCAGATTTCTGCATAGGGATCCTGATTAGGGAGCCTCTTGGGTTAATTTAATATTATCAGTGTTGTTCACCTTGCTGTAGTATGCCTTACCATTAATACCATTTAAACAGATTTCTTTTTTCTTAAAGCATATTTGGCATCATTTATTTTCCATGAATACTGATCATGGCAATATTAAATTTGATGATTCATATTGAATCTGAGGTTGATTTATAGCAAAGGGAGTTGGTTTTTCGGTTGGTTTG
>VXBB01002217.1:89434-100261 GCA_013399915.1 Illadopsis cleaveri
TTGTTGTTTTTTTTTTTCTTTTTTTTTTCTTTTTTTTTTTCCCTTCCCTTGCTTCACATGCTTGCATTTACTGCTGGTGCTGTTGTCCTAAGTAATGCTGAGTTTGCATTTCAGTTAGGAACGTGGGTTTTTTTAGAATTTTTTATGAGGACCATTTGCAAATAAATAGCTACATGCCCTATTCCTAATGTATTTCTAATGTAAAGAACAATGGATGTAGAGAAACCAAGATGCTTTTAAATGGGGCGGGGGGGAAAGAAAAAAAAAAAGTTGGGCTGCAATAAAAACTGAGTGAATAAATTTCTTGTATATAAAAACATTTTTCTTTAGAGTGTGTCTAGGGTCTAAGGATCTGTTTTCCACCCTAGATCATCTGCTTAGTAAGAGTTAAATGTAAAGGACTATGAATCGTAGAGCTCGAGGAACAGAGGAAAAAAATGGTGAAAAAATGAGCATTCTTCTATTAAGACATGTAAAAATGCACTCCTCTACTTAGCTTTCTGAAAGTTAGATGTTTAAGCCTGAATTGGTTCAACATAGGTTCCCTTTTATACTGAACAGAGAGAAATAATCATTTCCAGTGTGTAATGCATTCATTCTACACTAAAATTCTTATGCATCACTGTAAGTATAATGCATTCAATAGTTATTCAAAAAACATTATAAAAGACAGACACATATGACTAGAGCAGACCTAAATGTCTAAATTTGAAACATCTGCATTAATCTGGGTTGAATTCCTGCTTTATAATGAACATTTTTTTTCTTGATTCTTAATATCCTTAATATCATTTAGCTTTAGATAAAGTAATAGGAGAGCAAGAGCACTTCCACCAGTGAAACTGCATCAGTGACAATAGAGAATTACTCCAAAAGGCTGTTATCAAGCCTGCTAACCTGTTAGTACTTCAGGCATGCCAGCCTTTATTCCATTTCTGACTAAACTAAGGCATTTATCTTTAACTGACTGTAACTTACTCTCTCAATAAAAAATTAAAGTTCACATCATTGTAAGGTGCCATGGCATGACAGCAAGTTACAATGCCTGTCACTGTGAATGATGGAATGACAATAAATTCATGTGAACCTTCATGCACAAACACACATACAAGGAAACAATTTTTAAATGCAGTTTGGTATTAGGCTCTAACCTGTCAGTGTTTTATACTGAAAAACCATCTTTGGGAAAGAAGTAAGAGGACCACAATATGACTGAATCATCAACTTATTTTCAGCCCTATTCAGGTTAAAGTACAAGCAAAGTCACACTAAACTATGTGTCACTTTTCTCATGATTTTTGGTTTCACTTCAAAATCCAGCACTGCCAAGTCTGAAGCTGTTGATAAGGAGTTGACTACAGCTTTTCCTTGTTAGAGCTGATCACTGAGGCACCAACTTGGTAAGTACGAGCTATCAACTTCATTGACTTTAACTGCTAATTTCCATATTTCTTTTAATAGCTTCTAGTGTTGCAGACTATTCAGGAAAAGAGGCAGCCTACCTGCTAATTCTGGCAGTGGAAGTAGCTTTGGAGCATTGGCATGAGACTGGTCCTTCTGGTTAAACACACAGAGGAGTAACTCAGAGACAACTGATCTATGTGGTGCTTCCCACCGCTCTTCCCAATTCTGCACCAGTCAAGACTGCAAAGGCCCTTGCTCCTGCACTTCAGCTTTGTCCTCTGCATTTAAAATAAGCAAGCTAAATCCACAGCTTGAGAGAAATTCATACTATTCAACTACTGGAAAAATGAGCCACAATATAACTGTGAAATGTCTGTACAAAATTAGTCCTTCTTAGAAGTCCCTGCCTGACTTTTCATTCCTCATCCTGGGACAGAAGAATTCTTCTCTTTCAAAGCAATCTCTTCTTGATTTTCAAAGCAATCTAGATGTCTCAGAGGATAGGGGCTTCAAAATCAAAGCCCAAACATACACTTATTGACTACATGCTGCACATTAAGGGTGTGGTGTTAACGCAGGAAAATAATTACCTCAGCTCCCCCACCACCTTCCCTTTCACTGTTTTTTTCCCATTGTTTTCAAAAGCTACCTGACCTTTTCTGTTCATTCTGAGAAGATGACTGTTGGGCAGAGGAAGCTGCTGAGAGGGAGAAGACAGGAGAGAGAAAGAATGGGAAGAGAGAGGGTTTCACAGGGTTTAGGACATTGTCAGCGTAACAGAAAGGCAGAGACCAGTATAATTCTAGTAAAGTTCCTGTAATTGAAAAAAAACCTTGTGCTGCCTCAAGGCTGTGGATTGGGAAGTAAAATCTTCTCTCTCCTCAAGTCAATTGAAAAAATGTCATTGACTTTGGTGCACGCAGGATATCTAATGAACCGTTAGAGTGTTCTTTAATAGTTAAACATGCAGAATTCTGAAAAATAAGGGCATGTCTGGAAATTTCACTCCATATTCAGACCTCAGAGATTTTTTTTTAATGAAAGTGGATGGTCTAGAATATTGTCTTTCCTATTACTACCTCCTATTGTTGTTCCATTTGCCTACTATTTTATTATTATGCTCATTGTCTCTGTTATCAGCCAATGCTCTTATCCTCCAGTTGCCTGTCCAGATGAGCTCTGGAATAGCATGCTGCTATTTTGATCCATATCCAAAAAATGGAAAACAGTATCAAGTGGAAGAAACCATTTTTCTCTCTTAATGGATGCTCCACAGCAATTCTTTAAAATTGTTGTCCCTAAGGTGGTCAAATTATCCCATTCTGTCCCATCTTTTCTTTCCAGAACTTATTATAAGTCTGAAAGTAATTTAGCGTGCTGGAAAATTTTACATTATGAAAAAGAGGTTGTAGTAAGAGGAATTTGTCTTTTGATCTTTGGTCCCTTCTTCTTCTTACTGAAAAGCGAAGAACTTTTTTTTAATAAAAACTTGCAAATTTTGCACCCTGTGGGGATGTCTGCCCACTCATTTCTGAAATCAGCTGAAGTCTGGAGATCTGGAAGCACTTTTTTCTTTTTAATCTAAAATTTTATGTGCACTTATAAAGTGAGGAATGACTGCCCATGCAGAAGTAGGACAGAAATGTGGGGCTCATAGTGAGTTGAAAATTAAATGTAAATTGATAATACAGTTTTCTTACCCCAAGTATTCTTATTTTGTGGGGGATTAGCAGGGTTGTCACACAAAAAATACAGAACACAATTCTGCCCAACCTACCCTGGTGAGGCTGGAGTTCTGTGTCTGCTTTTGAACATCACACTTTAAGAAAGATAAATGGGAGAAACCCAGAGGAGAGCATGAAAAATGAGATAAGGTTTAGAAGACATGACCTGTGAGAAAAGGTTGAGAAAATTAATTCAGTCTAGAAAAAAAAAAGAGACTGAGGCAGAACATGACAGCCATACTCTACCACATAAAAGATGCTTATAAAGATACTTTCTCCCTTATTGTGGGAAAAAAAAGTAGACCAAAAAGTCTTAATTTAAAAAAAAAATCAGTCTAGATATTAGGAAAAAGCTTGTTATTGTGACAAAGTCCTAGAGAAGGCTGCCCATGAAGTTTCATTAATCCCTCATTCAGAGGTTTTTAAGTCAAGCTAGAAAAACACAAGTTAGGAACGTCCAAGGAAAACTTTAAGGTGAACTAGATAACCCCTTGAACTTCTTTCCATCTCTAAATTGCACTGATTCAACACCTTCTTCAGACTTACCTAGACAATCATAAAATGGGAGCACAGTTCTAGTTGTGGACAAGGCTCCCTCTTGTTAGTCACCTAGACCTTTGAAGTCCTTGTATATGATGCATTGTCTGGGTCACAATACTGTCAAACCTGTTGTCATTTCAAAAAAAAAAAAAACAAACCAATAGCACAACCTCTCTGCTTTTGGTGGAGGGGGTTTGGAACTAGATGATCTTTAAGATTCCTTCCAGCCCAGACCTTTCTACGATTCTATGATTTTGAAGACAAATTCCTTTATTGAATCAAATATTATTGATGGAGTGTTGTCTTCCTGGTCTGGAGAATACTGAATCAATTGTTCTGAAGGATGTGAATACCCTTACCTTTTATGCATCTCCCTGGACTCCACTGCTGCTCACGATGGAGTAGGGTGTGATTTATCTCACCTGGCTGATATCACTTAATGTCAAGGATGGGATTCAGTTAAGTGTAGTGCTGGACAAGTCCTCTGTGCTCCAAATGAGCAATTTCAAATGCCTAAATTTAGCAAATTGAATTCAGATTATAGTTATCTTCAGTCTAGTTAATTCATCCTGGAGAGTTTCTGGAGTGATTTGACTGTCCAAGCATGCATGCCTGCTTGAAGGTGAGCTGGCTGTCTCCCCATAGTGTTCTGAATGTATTGACTTAGGTTTCAATGGACTGTATAAGTGTCCTGGGCAATTTATTAATGCACAGACATTTTTGTGGGATACCTGAGGCAGTGTACCTGTCTTATTTTGGATTTTTACTGTAGGATGAATTGAATTGGGCATTTTTCATGCTCTATGTTGTGCTTACAGAAGGATGCAGGTCCAGTGTTTCTATCAGTCTGGCAACAGGTACCTATGTTCAGACAACTGAACTGGACCTGTAATTTCTTAAAAGTGCTAGATTCTGTCCGTTGATTATAATGGGGATTTTCTGAGTAGAAAGGGAAAATCTTACTCTTATAAATTTCTTTACAAAAACATATGCGAAGTTAGACAAAATGAACCCTCTCTGTGTTTACACTGACAATATAAACAAGGCTTCCATGGTTAGGTAAACGATTAAGAAGTAGGAGAAGATGAAAAATTTTTGGGAAATGCCAAAGAAATGAAAGGGAGGCATATAAGTCCAAAAAATAAGTAGAGAAGTTGGAAAATGGAAAATGAGGGAAGAAAATAAAAAGACCGGAAATGTGGTTGTCATCCAGAGATCTCTTTTCCTTGTTGCTTTTAACTAAGATAACACTGGACTAAGCAAATACATGTTGAAAATTACTTAATTGTAGCCACAAATAAAATACTATATCCTAACTTCAGGATCAATTAAATACCATATAAAGCATATCTGTTTCAAAGCCCATGTGCCTAATATAAAAAGGGAACTAATCTCTCTCTCTCAAATGAGTTTGACATCCCAGGTTTAAGAGGAATAGTGTGGGTTTGAAGGTAAAGCTCTCACTAGGCATGGTGCGGAGCATTAGTCAACAGAGAAACACATCTTTCTTAGTATCACTCACAGGTGCATCCAATCTGCTTGAGCATCATGAGGCAGTGTGTGCTATGTTTTCCAATTTGCTTCAAAGCTGAAGAGCTTGGGATTTTCTTTCTTTGATTTCTAGGGCTACTTTAACTCTTTACCCTTTGCCACCATCAGCTTCCTTCTTACCAGAGTGAGTCTATAACTGAATCCCACATATGTATTAAAAGTCTCATTTTAAAACTTAAAAACTTACTGCAGCAATGAAAACAATTTATTTATATAAGAATCTGTAGGCCTAATGTTTTCACTTATATAGTGTATGAACATTAACCAATAATTATGTTCAGCAGAAAATTGTCAGTCTTTCACAATAAAAGTACAAATAATACAAGAGCTATGAAAGAATAGCAAGCAAAGCAATGATTTTGAAATTACAGCATAAAGTTATAAGTTAAAATATGTGTCATTACAATCTTTGTATACTAAGGTATCACTGAATATTAGTCATTTTGCATGTTAACAAGAAAGAGTCGCAGCAGAGATTAGATGGGAATAAAAAATAAGAATACTAATTAATTTGGCAGGCATAGAATGTATATCAAAGGATGTCCATGAAGACAGTATAAAAACTCAGTCAATGGTCAGTTCAGAGGTGAGTTTATGAAATATGTCAGGTCACCAGAATTTCCCAGATGCCCATTTCAGCTTTCCTCAGCACTGGCCAGGAGGATAAAGCACCTTCTGATTAAAAATAAATAAATAAAAATAAAGCAAACATATTGAATTTACCTTCCTTCTTCCATCTCTCTGAAGTGACTGTCAAGAAGTAACATGATGTCAACAGAGCAACACTATTGGTAGCTCCTGTAATGTAACATTTTACATTAGGAACTAATTTGGACCTGCCAAATTTGTTTTACATACCATAAGAGTTGTAGTTTGGCAAAGTAATCTCAATGGCTTTCAGCCAATCAACTCACCTGTGTTTCAGCTGTTTGTGTGCAGATTAAAGTCTCTAAATTCAGCCACCTTCTAAAATGATCTATCTGCTAAGGAATACTCATCTGCTTGGCAGTTGTTTCCTCACCTAGGAAGAAATTCCCACCCACCATGGGCTACTAACATGCACACATCTACTCGGTTTGGAGCAGATAGTGTTTACAGATCATACCTCAGTTTTTAGAGTGAACTGTGCTCTCCAGTTCTAGAAGATCTCAATAAAAATCCTATTGGAAGAGATTTTCTTTCACAAAAGATTTTTATTGAAATGGCAAAAAGCCAGGTCAGCACATCAGTGAATCTATTCACTGTATTTTTTAGTTTGTGATTAGGTCGGTATCTGGCTTCAAATTAAGAACTACCTGGAATCTTTTGAAGCAAGGATTGAAAAGAAGACTGCAAAACATTTTCCTGTAAGAGTGTCCTTTCTGAAGAAAATAAGTAAGTCAGTAAAAATTAAAATTTGTCATTATATTAGTTGGTTTCATTATTTTGAGACAGATTGTTATCATCTATCTCCAGTCACGTATTACTGCAGCTAATGTCAGACTGCCCTGTTGTTCCAGAACTCTTTAAGGTAATTGGTATTCACTACATTTGCAATGACCTGAAAATGAAAAATACGTAGAAATATAGTAAATTCTAAAGAACTTTTGTGAGCTCTTTGGGTTTTTTATGTCTTTAATTGCAGAAGAGAGACCCAAAGTCCAATGTGCACCTGCATATTTTGAACATTTAAATTTATAAATAATAAGATTTGACAGAGTCACAACAAAAGTGGCCCAGATGCAGGTATATTTAGGCCATAGATTTACCAGAGCCACTGACTGGCAGATCTAGTTTGGGCTGCAATATTTTCCACATTTGAAAAGAGCAGGATCTGTGTGCCATTTTTACTCCCTTCATTTAAACTGTTTAGCTCTTGTTTACAACACCTTAAGTTCACAATTCATGTATATTATTCCAAATCTCAAAGTGTAGAAGCAAGGTTACTGACAACACAGGATTCATAGGAAATCTTAGAGCCATGATAAGCTTTTCAAGACACTTTGTTGTGGCAGTTGAATAAACTGAACTGAAAATTCTTCTATTTTTTTAAGGTTTTTTTTCCTTCTTTCCAACTACACAGCAGACAAGATCACAAAAACATAATGTCAAAATAAACACATGTCTACACAGGTGACAGCCTCCAAAAGAGTCTGTGACCAAAGTAGCATGGAAGTATAATTATACTTTTACTTTTGAGGGGCGTGGTCTTTGCAGGTCAGGGGTAAGGTCCCTGGATGTGTGGGGGAAGTAAACCACAATCAGGTAGCCACCTTATCTTGACTTGGGAATGTCAGAAAATTTAGTCATCTGAGACAAAAATAATTTATTTTCTTTTTTTTTTCATTTATTTTTCATCCTTCAAGAGAAATAGGGGAAGATTGGTAGAAGAGAGACGTAAAGGTGCACATTTTCCGAATGTTTATCCCACCTCCACCTGTTCATCCCCATACGGGAATGTCAGGTTACACCTTTGATGCACAGATAAAAAAGGAGGCTGTATTCAAGCATCAGCCATGGCTGTGGCTGACTGCCAAGTCAATCAAGCCTCTTCCAGACCTAAAACGCGAAGGATCCTGACAAGAAGAACTTCCCACAGTTTCTTCTCTTTGGCCATTCTGCTGTCTGGTTGTTTTTCTTCATCAGCCTCCTTTGGGGGGCTCATGTTACAGGTGGCACCAGCTAAAAGCCACGCACACTGTGAAGGGAGAAGAGCATGGTTGTGGGTTGGATAATTTTGTGGGAGCCCAAGGGCCTCATCATCCCCCTCCTGACCCCGTCCTTGTAGTGCCATCTACAAGCACTCTGACATGCACCATGTAATGGTGCTTGTCAGCCACTCTGCCCTTACACCATGTAATGGCAGGAGAGAATTGTAAGCCACAGAGGTTTATTACTCAGACCTGTATAGTTGAGACAAAATAGTTTAGTCTGACAGGAAAGATCCATTATCTTGAGAGATGCAAGTACAGCCCTACTGTGTCAGACCTTGTGGGACCCAAACTGAGGACAGAGCTGTGCTGAATTGGTGCATTGCTTTGGTGGTACAGCACTGTGCCTACAGCATCGAGAAGGTACCTTCTTCATCTCCACTCACTGTCCATTTCAGGATAAATAGAATATATTGCAGTGTCTGCCAGAGTTGCTTCTGAGCTTTTTGGTGGTGTTGGTAAACTATGATAACACAAGGATAAAGAGGTGGTCTGGGGCTGGAGTGAAATTGCCTCTGCCATGAGAAGGAGCAAGGAAGAAGAAAACTAGTGATATGAATGGAAGGGGAAGAGAGGGACTGGTGAGCCATGAAAATTTGGGTCTGCTGCCTCTAGTGCTTATGGTGGTCAGATCCAGACTTCCCTCCACAGTGACAGCAGCCTGATTCTGCTACTATCTGCAGTGGCCATGGGACCATGATAATATGCAGTACCTTGATTGAAATTAAAAAAAAAACAAACAAACCCCAAAAACCAAAAAAACAACCAAATAAAAAAACCAAAAAAAAAAAAAACAAAAAAACAAAAAAAAAAACACAAACACACCCAAAAAAAAAAACAAAAAAAAAAAACCAAAAAAAAAAACCAAAAAAAAAAACCAAAAAAAAAAACCAAAAAAAAAAAAAAAAACCAAAAAAACCAAACAAAACCCACACACACACACAAAAAAAAAAACCAAAAAAACAAACAAACAAAACAAAAAAACACCAAACAGAAGACAAGGATTCCTATCCCTTT
The DNA here is from genome assembly GCA_013399915.1 of Illadopsis cleaveri. NCBI lineage: Eukaryota > Metazoa > Chordata > Aves > Passeriformes > Timaliidae > Illadopsis > Illadopsis cleaveri. Next base: position 98,361 of record VXBB01002217.1, read on the forward strand.
AAGCATAATGTGTATTACTAAGTGACAATGTGTTCCCTAACCTTTAAGGGAGTATAATCATACAATATTCTGAGTGGGAGGGGAACCACAAGGATAATAGAGTCCAGCCCTTGGCCCTGCACAGGACCATCTCCAAGAGTCACACCATATGCCTGAGACCATTGTCCAAACACTTAATGAACTCTGTCAGGCTTGGTGCTGTGACCACCCCCTGGGAAGCCTGTTCTAGTGCCTAAACACCCTCTGGTGAAGGATATTTTCTTAATATCCAGCCTAAATCTCCCCTGACACAGCTCCATGCCATTCGCTTGCGTCCTGCCACTGGTCTGCAGAGAGAAGAGATCAGTCTCTGCCCCTCCTTTACCCCTCATGAAGAAGTTGTAGACTGCAAGGAGGTCACCTCTCAGTCTCCTCCAGGCTAAACAGACTAAGTGACCTCAAACACTCCTCATAAGGCTTCCCTTCTAGACTCTTCATTATCTTTATGTCCCTCTTTTGGACACTCTCTAATAGCTTTATGTCTTTTTTATATTGTGGCACCCAGAACTGCCCCCAGCACTCATGGAGAGGCTGCCCCAGTGCGGAGCAGAGCAGAGGGGACAATCCCCTCCCTTGCCCAGCTGGTGATGCTGTCCCTGATGTCCCCAGGACAGGATTGGCCCTCCTGGCTGCCAGTGCACTGCTGACTCATGTTCAACTTTCCAGCAAAACTATGTACAGATAAACTTGTCACAGTATTTTGGGAGCTGCAGATAAAAATAAACGTGAGGTGATTAAGCTTGCTTATTGACAAATATACACTTACCAAAATACTGTTAATTTGAGTATACCAGCAAATAATGGTGTACTGAAGACAACAGAAACCATAATACTAAGGAAGGAAGCACTGATAAGGTGAAAAAGAAGGACAGAGTACATATTCGATACATCAAAATTCTCTACTGGTTTAAAAGTATAAACCAATTTATTCAACTTATTAAAGTAAGAGTTTATAAAATAACCTTGGACTCTGGTTTGTGCACTTATCAAATTCAAAACTTCACATATAAAAATGACTAGAACTTGATTTCTCATCTCATATAAAAAAAGGTGATTTATATTTGAACTAACAATAACTCTCAAGACCCACAACTATCTCTTACTGAGGTAGTTTTTCCTCCCTGGGGGAAGAGAAAAGCTATTGGAGCACACATAAAATTTAGGTGCTTTAAGAATTTCTCCAGGACTTCTATTAGATTTGCCATCAGAAGAGACAATAAAATGGGAATTTATGTTTATTCCTTAACAAATCTTATGCTTTCTGATGTGGTATTTTGTCACTGCAGTTAGGGATGTTCCTTGAAGTAGCAAACTGAAAAGTGGTGCCATGGTGTTTATTTTAGGTTTGAACATTTAAAGAATATGAGGAATGTTTGGAAAATAAAGTTCATATATGTTATTCACATATATTTTTTCTGACAGATTGCCTCTTCACAGAGGAAGGGTATGGCTTGATCATGACTTACAGGAAGAGATACTGATTTAAGCTGCTTTCCTCAGTAAAGATTGCAACCCGGTAGGAAACAAATTTATGGTTGCAGTAAGAGAAGGTAGAAGAGGCTGTACCTCTTCTAGGTATCACAGAATCACACAGAATCACAGAATTTCTAGGTTGGAAGAGACCTTCAAGATCATCGAGTCCAACCCATGCTCCAACACCTCAACTAGATTACGGCACCAAGTGCCACATCCAGTCTTTTTTTAAACACATCCAGGGATGGTGACTCCACCACCTCCCTGGGCAAACCATTCCAGTACTTTACCACTCTTTCTGTGAAAAACTTTTTCCTAATATCCAGCCTATATTTCCCTTGACGCAGCTTGAGACTGTGTCCTCTTGTTCTGTCCGTTGCTGCCTGGAG
>VXBB01002217.1:101603-183166 GCA_013399915.1 Illadopsis cleaveri
TCCATGCACTCTAAAAATTTCCTGGACTGCCTCCTTTCTGCTGTATTAAGTTCCCAGCAGATGCCTGGTAGGTTAAAGTCACCCACAAGAATGAGGGCTGATGAACCTGAAACATTACCTAGCTGCTTAAAAAATGTAAGAACATCTTTGTAACATGTCCCCAAAAGAACTGGCAACAAAGGAGTAGAACATTTGTGACATGTAATAATTTGTACTGTCAGTGTTGGGTCACTTCTACAGTGTGACAATGTTTTGTAAAGCATCTTTACATAGTTTGTATGGGGTTTATCTCATCCATGAACCTCTTGCATAAAGCCTGCTGTGATTCTAGAGATATTTATAGGACTTAGCTGGATTCATTTACTTACTGAGCTTTCACATATGACAGTCAGCAAATCAGGGCTGGATACAGGAAACATGCTGGGGTACCCATGGCAAATGTGGCAAACCCTGAAGCAGGGACTGCTGGCCTCAGCTGGAGCACAAGTGCAAAGGAGCCTCTTTTGGTTGTCCTAAAGCTCAAAGAAAGATGGTTATGGTTACTGGACTGCTTCTACTTTCATCCAGTTACTATCTGTATTAGTATATGGAATATATTAACACATCTAAGACAAAGGGCAAAGCCTCAAAAAAGTCTCTCAGCTGTGGATACTACTAGTCTAGAAAGGAAATTTCATGTTATTTTCTCATTCTCTATCCCTGTGATACTTCACATTTAGGGCAATGCAGAAACATATTGATTATTACTCTTGTCTGTCTTGGTTAGCTGGGCTGTCTCTCAGGGAGCAAACGATAGGTCTGCACAAAATTTAGTCCTCTCCTGCATCCCACCAAAATGCATTGCTTTTCATCTCTAACACATTTAAAATCATGAATCCAATATTTGACCTGTGATTTTCTAGAGGCAGGAGGTCAACAGTCACTTAAGAGCTCTGCACATCATTCCAAATAGACACAAGTCAAGAGTTAAACACCAGGCAGAAATCCCATCCTGCAATTTTTTTTTTTCAAGTGAGCATGAAAGAAACAATGTCCACTGACATTCATTTCTCATACATGATTACTTGAATTATAAATAGTAGTTTCTGTCATCCTGCTCCAGAGCCAAGGATCTTCAAGCTCAGAGTTTGGAGATAACATTGCCTCCTCACCCCACTACGTTGCTATTTCTGTAAAACCCCATAAAGTCAAAGTCTCACATAAGTGACTTAGATACTGTATTCAGAAGGTTTTGCAAATGCTTAATTTATTCTGAGTTTCTTCTTTTTCCCTGCTTCTATACCACCATCTAGAAGACATCTGTTATTTAACATGGAGACAATGAAGCAAAAGAAGAGGCTTGCAATCAATTAACCTTGAATAGAAACCAGAAGCCCATCAAGCCAATCTACCACACCCCCTCCTCAACAGGACAAGAGGAGGAAATGCTACACAAAGCACATAGGTCAAGATAAGGACAGGGAGCTTGCTTGTCAATTACTACCTTCTTCCCAGGCTCAACTTCACTTCCAACTCCTCAACCCCTCATTCTTCTGAGTGGTGCAGGAGGGTGGAGAAGAAAGGTTGTGATCAATTCATAATATTTCGTGTCTGCTGCTCTTTCCTCATCATACTCTTCTGCTCCAGCATGGGATCCCTCCCATGGGAGACAGTCCTTTGCCAACTTCTCCAACATGGGTCATTCCTGCCAACTGCAGCTCCTGAGGAACTGCTACAATGTGAGACCTTTCCACAGGGTGCAGTCCTTCAGGGACAGACTGCTGCAATGTGGGTTGCTCTTGGGTGTCACAGGTCCTGTCAGAAAAACTGCCCCTGCATGGGTTCCACTCCACAGTCTGCATCTTCCCTCAGGTCACATCCATCTGCTCTGGCAGGGGCCCCTCAGCAGCCTGCAGGATATCTGCAAGTGAATCTCTTCTCCAGCACATGGAAGAGTCCCCTCTGTCCTTCGTCACTGACCTTGGTGTCTGAGAGGTTGTTTCTCTCACACTCAGTCCTCTCTCACAGCTGCTGTGCAGCAGTTTTCACACTTTTGTATATATGTTACAGAGCTGCTACCAGTGCTGCTGACAGAAACAGCTTCAGCCAGTGGCAGGATTTTTAATTTAGTATGGTACAGTAGGATTCTTTGAGATGAAAGACGAACATAATTTAAAGATATGATGTTATTAGCAATTGAAGAGACCGACTTGTTACCCCAGGAGTTAAGCTGCAAATTTTTGGAGGTTGAGAGAACATTCTTGGGAAAACAAAATACATGCTTTCTCTGATCTTGTATTTCACACATTACATCCATATTGACAGTTATGAGATGTGTAAGGTCTGTAAGTCAAAAAGTATGCCCAGAAGGCCATCTACATTATGACTAGCACAGAGATAACACAGTTAAAGAACAGACCCAGCAAGGAAAAAACTTGTCTTGGACTCAGCTGTCTACATGCTCATCTCACACAGTGATCACCTTATTATATTGTTGCTAGATAATTGTGTGAGGTTTTCACTTTTTTTTTTAGAAATGGCTGAGAATGGGTGAACACTTCTGTGATAGCTCTGTCACACTGAAAATCAATCTTTTCAACATTGTTGATGCAGCTTTTGTTTCAGGAAAATGGGGAATGAAATACAGAGTAGTCTTACAAGATTCTGGAGAAATTAATTAATTCTTTAACATGTCTACTGTGATTTAAAATGAAAAAAGAGTTATACTTGATATTAGGTAATCTCATGAACCTTATGAGACACGTCTTAACATGTCACCACTTGAAGCCATTGCTCTATTCCACAGAGTTCCTTACAAAACATGCCGCAAAGATGCAGATTATTTTTTAGATCAGTCAACAACTTTTCACTTCTTATGAACAACCCAAACTCTTCAGATTTCTTTGATTTCTTACAGTCAATTCAGTATGAAAACATGAGCAGTAAAGCTGTAATAAACTATCATTTAAAGGAAAACAATCACAAATCTGGTTTATGTGCCCTAGTGGTCCAAATGTAAATAAGTACTCAGAAGGGGAAATTAGCATAATAAGCATGAATTAACTGACTGAGATAAACTAAAAAGTATTTCAGCTTCAAAATAGATCAAAATAATTCTGCATAAATAGAAAAATATCTTTAAATTTGTGTATGTCTTTTTAACTTCTTAATATTAACCAAAAATGCTTCATGAAAGGTTATTTCTCTCATATATATCCCTTTGGCTGTAATCTGGGAAAACCAATAAGCTAATATAAAGAGTCTGTTCTGAAAGCAATACTGTACATTAACTAACACATGGCAGTGCAGGAAAGCTAAATGAATTCATTTTCTTTTGAGGCCATTAAAGAGGAACAGATATGCTGCCAGCAATACAATATGCAATGGATGGGGGTCTTTTTCTCCCTACAGATATACATTTGACAAGTTTTGTCTTTGGACTCATTTTGTGGTTTTGTTTGGTTGTTTTATTTTTTAGATTTTGCCTTTCCAAACATTTCTGAACAGACTTAGCGTTCAGGCTTGTATATCACACTTGAAAACATTCAGTGGTGATTCTAAACTATAGGAATCTATTGAATATTTCTTGAGTTCCCAATATTTGTGTTGAACACTAGACTTTTAAACTGATCACTCATAATCTTTCACAAAAATTATGCATGACATACAGTTTGAAGTTTTGCAGAAATACATGCGTCAAAGATGTTGTCTGCTTTCCATGGACTGTTGCAAAATTCCAGTTCACATTTTTGGCTTCAGAATCAAAAGAAAAGTGTATCTAAACAAAGGTGTGTTGGAGTGTGTAAGAATTATATAAAAAATAATTCCAGGTATTACAGTTTAAAATAAATGGTATATAAAGACAACTTTGCATCTTTGCCCTATTAAGAATATGTCTGGATTTTTTTTTAATTGCAGCACACCAGTTTTGATCTTTGAATCTATCTCAGTAGTTTTTTGACTAGTTTAACCAAATGTGCTTTCAGCATTGATTTGTCATTTTTTTTCTAAATGAATCTGAAATTTTATGTAAATTAATGACACGGTGATTCTTTGAAAATTTTGTGTCCACAAATCATTTTTTTTTTTGAATCTTTTATTCTATTTCTCCAGCTGATCAAAGACATTTCCTTAGACAGGAAAATTTTATAAATAAAACAAGCAAGCACACTGCAAATTTTAAGCAGTTTGGTAGATATGTAGGTAGAATCTAAATTAGCACATTGTCTACACTGACCTATTTAGCTTTAAAGCAGAGCTGTGAGAGACTAATAATGAACTATAACTGCTTTCTCTACATCACACTTCACATATATCATTTAAAATGTAGTTGTTTAGTATTATCAGACGACACAATGCAAAGTATCTGTCTTATAAAATCCAAGTATAAGGCTAGAAATAACAATCCGGTAAAGTCTGAAACCCCAAAGCAGCTCAGTATTTTCAAAGTTTCAAGATAGGAATTCTGAATCTCAGGCAATAAAAAAGTAGTTTTCTTTGGAGCAGGATTTAGCAATTGGAAATCTGTTGGCATGTACCTGTTGGGCATTACAATTCCCTAGGCATTTTCGTTAAGAAGGAGGGCTTGGTTAACTATTTTGAATCTGAGCCTTACTGTTCTCCCTTTGCTAACCTAAATACCCAGCTTTTCTTCAGTGTTTATGAAGAGCATGTGATCATCTGCCTAACTGGTAAATATCACTCACATGAGGAAAGAAGGCTTATTGATACTTTTACCAAACCTGCCTCAGGAGACACAGAATCAATTGTATTTTAGAAACAATTGTATCTTTTTCTAGAGAAAAGATTAACATATTTGGAGAAAACACAGTGTCTCGTCTGAAAATCTTCTAGGATAATCAGAAAGTGATAAAGCTGGAAACATCAGTGTGATTTAAGGATAAGTGGGATTTGGGGAATTTTTTTAATGCCTTTGATGGAAAAAAAAAGAAGGGGGAAACCAACCAAACAAACATGTTGGGAGTAGTTTATACACACCAGACTATGGAACAGAAACACAGCTTAGGAAGGAAGTAAAGTGGAAAACCAGGAATCACCTGCAAGCAGGAAAAGAGGTTGTCTCATAAAAAGTGCTGCCACCAAAATGCCACAGTAACTTAATCCTGCTTTAGGTTATCTTTCTTTGGTCTAAAGATTATAAAAGAGTGAACAGAAAGATGTTAATAGTGTTTCCTGATAGTTTTCACAATCTTGAAAACCTTTATATTTCTGCATGCTGTATTCACTCTTTTCTCCATTAGGAAAAGAGAAATAATTTCCCAAACTGTATCTTCACTTTCTTCTACTGCTGATAGCTGTCATTCAAAGTCCAGCCAGTTTGCTGTCTCAGTTTCTTTGTTTCTTTGATAATTCCTTTATTGGTAACAAAGGATATACAGGAAATAATAAGTAAACTTCTGAATAGGTTAATGTTTTTAACATCAACAGTTATGTTGATGTTATATGAAAACGAGTTAAAATTAAGAGTTCAGGCACATAGTGTACTTGTATTTTAATGAGGTGATTTGTGTAGACCTGTCATTGAGTGTTAACATTTACAAATGCAATTAATTCAGTCATATAAAACAAATATTAGATAGTTATATTTTAATGAATTTAAACCTATGTATAAATGCCAGCAGAAAGTTCCAATCATACTTAGTCAGGAATATGCATTAATCTTCCTTAGTTTTGCTCTATATGGTGCACTAGACAAGATCTTCTGGCAAAATTAAAAATAAATGCCTACATTTGACCTCTGACTCATGCAGTGTGGAAACATACAATATTTAGGTTTTAATTGTGCTATTTTTCAGCTGCACCAAATCGGACCATCTGTCCAAAGTCTAAACTAGATTTGTTTTTCTACATATATTGAAATGCATTTTTTAAAATTAGGTTTTATTATTATTTCTCTGTAAAAAGTTCAGAAGTATTTGCATATTTCCAAACAGGAACAGCCCAACATCCAATTAACAATAAAATATGCATTGAATAAGAAAAATAAATATTGATCTGCAAAATACCATGCCAATTTGTTCTCACGGTAAGCATCCTTTCCCCCCAATCAACTGGTTTCTTTGACAAAGGGAATGGAAAGAGGAAAGTGTTTAAATGAAATATAAGAGAATGTTGTTTATAAAGAAGGAATGTATATACCGATGGCAAATACTTCAGGCCAGATTTCCCTGCAACTTTCAGTTTTTGTGCTTCACTCAAAACAAAAAATAAAACAGATCCTAAAAATCACATTTGAAAAAACTATCACAGATGGTGATGCTTATTTGTATACTCACTAGATAATGCTCACAGTATCATATATTTGCATTTTATTTTCACTCAGAAGTTGCCTCACCATAATTTCCATTCCAATAGAGAGGTCTCTTCTACAGCAAGGAGGGAGACAGTGGCAAGAGGACTTTGGCAGTGTTAAGATATGACCAGAGGCACAGAATGCTCTCATTACAGCAGATCCTCTGGAAAGCTGTTTGCAGAGCAGACAGGCTTGCAAGAACCTGAAGGCTGATATTCTGTGACTCAAGGCTGGTAGTTCAGGAGACCAGGGAAGAATGGACTCTTTGGACATCTGTGGCAATTTACACAAAGAGCAGCCTGTTGTTGAGGAGCTTGGCCTCACCAGGAAGAGTGAGGTTCCTGTACCCCTGCTTGCTTACTCTCATCTTGCACTCAAAATGGCAAACCCCAGTCAAGCAGGCAGTGCATTTGCACTGCCACATGCAAGTGTAACAGACGGTCTTCCCATCCATAAGAACAAATGTCAGCATTTCAGAAAACACTTGAAATTACTTTAGCCAAATAAATGCCCCCAAAAATTTTGAGCTGTGCCACTGTTCAGATTGTTCTTCTGTTTTTTTTTCCTTATGTCAGCACCGCTTCACACTCCAGACATGCTAATCCCAAAATATCTACACAGGAGCTTTAGAATTTCTTACATCTTCACAAGACACGGGGATGAAATGTAGATGTTTTCAAATCCGACATCCGTATCTGAGTTAATCACCTTAGCCTTTATAATCAGTGAGTGGGTAGGATAGGAATTTTTTGGGCATGGTTCATCTCCTCCCAAAGTAGAATTTTGTCAAGTGATTGATGATCTAAATGTGCTTATTAGTCTCCAGAAGACCATGGCATGACTATATGACTAGAAGTTAGGTGAGATGAATCCCACCCACAGTGATGTATTGGATAAACAAATGGTATCAAAATTTCCCCAAACATATTAAGTTGATGACTGCTATAGTTTAATATCAAACATCCCCCCTGAAATGCCCTTTACTTTATGTGTTTTTGTCAAAATGAAGTCATGAAGACCAATAATGAACAGCTGGAAAAGTGCATGTTACATAAAGGTGAAGAACATCTGGAGTGTTCTACAGAGGATTTGATGGAAGTTTGATAGAGTTGAATGTAATTCAATGAGCTAGAATTGCTAAGAGTAAAATAAAAAAATGACAGAAAAAAGAAAAGAGGGATAGGAAAAGAAAGCTGCCAAATTCCAGGCTATTACTTCTGTAGTTAAGAAACCCTGAAACTTAGCTATTTTTGTTAAATTCCTATGATATCTGATTTTTCTGTGACAATAGACTTGATGATTAGCAATACTGAAGACCCAATTCCTGAAATACTCATAAATTTTAATTCGAATATGCATGTAAAACAACATGCTGAAAAGAATATATGACCAAAAATAATTTTTCAGAACATGTAAGTGTATGTTTGGGAATAACCATTTGCAAGGACAGAACCAATGTCATGAAGATTTTCTGTTTTGCTGAAGAATGTCTTTCTGACAGAAAAATGGTAAAAATATTTAGTCATCACGAGCAATACTGAAGTTAAGTGAGTAAGCAATACCTGTTTGCTGTACTTTTGTCTGTGACTTAGGAATGAATACTGAACTGCAATTAAAATTCTTCATGCACAATATCTGGGGTTCAAAGTCACACTTTTTTAGGAAATACTTGCTGTAAGATCTGTATTTATTAACAGTGTTCCTATCACTTTAATACCTTAAGATGAGCCGGTAGAGGTATTATGGTACTGTAAAATTTTAATACTAATAAATGTGCCTATGGAAATAAAATACACGTAGGTTAGTGCTTTTATGAGTTTGAAGTTGATTTATGTTATGCTGTAACCCCTTTCTGAGGGGGATGTATTGCTGTACCTTAGAAATATGTGTAATGCAGACTACTGTATTTCTTTTCATCATTCTAAACGTAATAAACAGTTGAATGGTTATGTAGAACTCTTAGGAAAACTTGAATTTAAATAGAATGGCATGCCAAATGAGAGATATATTTACCTTTAAATAGATTATTTGTTCACTTTTAATTTATTTACCACCACTTATTTAAAAGATTTTCAGATTATTGATAGTCTATCAGAATTTTCTACTGCATAATACAGATAGAAAAAAAATAAACCTGAAACCATTTCTAAGATATTTTCCTCTCAGTATCTGTTTACTATACTGCACACTCATTATTTGTGACTAGTGTGTACCCAGCATGAGACCTCAGAGACCATATATAGATTGCTGAACTAGAAATATTTTTATTATTATTTCAAGTATTGTTATTTAGTTAGTTATAAATTATGTGTACTCCTTTCATTATTTTATGCTAATGTCTGTTTTGCAGCCTTCTACAGCAAACCATTGGAAGGCCTGTTTTCTTCTAGACTGTTTTTATTCTTGGGGGGTTTTTTGTGCATTACCTTTAATGATAATTTACAATTCTTTAAATACAAAAATTGCTGAAGGCTCCTCAGCAGTACTAGAAACACATTCAGTTGGCTCCAAATTGTGTTTTCTTCTTCAATCTCTTGAATGTTGTGTACCAACAATAACTGTGAGGCTGGAAAATCAAATCATGAAGCTTATACACATTTTTCCAGAACAAATTTTTCCTAACTAAGATAAGTACAGGCACCTACAACCTGAGTATTTGTTGTGTGCTGCAACTTTGCCATCCTTACTGGCCTAAACCTAGTGAACTTAGTCTCCCACTTGCATGTGTCATTGTGTGTCATCACATTGTGTGTGTCATCCCATTGTATATGTCATATGTGTCATCATACACAATAAGTATCATTGAACCTCTAAAGATTCTCCAGAACAGAGTAACCTAAAGCTAAACATCTATGTAGGCAATTTGCTTTTCTAGAGCATATTTGTTATACAGTACATGTTTAAACCACATTGCCATTGAATTAAATGTCACAGACCTCACCAGCTCCTCCCATGTTCCTTATGCTTCTTCTATAATGGATTTAGGTAAATAGGTGGTGTCATCACTTCTACCCACCTTGTTTCAGGTCAGGGGGATGAGTAAAGCCAAGGTGTGCAAGGCAAACACTCAACACCACGCTCTGAGGCTGATACCTTACAACCAGACAAAATCCTAGCAGTAAATCTTAGCAATATGTAGGCACAGTGAATAAAACAAAACATCACAACAACAATTAGGCAGTGCCAACTCTTTAATCTCTGGGTCAGAGCATTTGCTTTCCCTATTTTAAGGGTCTTGTTGGTTCTTGCTTTGATTTATTTACTGCCCTTCTAGAAGTGGGTCAATAAATGTACCTTTATAAACACTGAACACTTCTACTCTCAGCAGTCTTAGTTGTCAGCATCAGTTGCCTACACCATGTACAATAAAACATTTTTGCCTAGGGAACTTCAAAACTGTGTGGTTTTCAGTGCATTTTTCTCTGTGGCTTTGTAAATACTTGTAACACTGATACCTCTACTCTATGTGTTTTATCTTTTTTTTTTCTTCCCCTGGAAAATCAGTATTTATCGTCCAGGTCTGTGAAGAATCCCCCTCAGATATCAGGTGTAAGTATTGTTTCGGATTCAAGCTATGACTTCCCTTTTTTAAGATCAGTTAGATATATTGTCCAACAAGTACTTTCATGCTAATTCTACAGTCACATTACAAATATTTCTCAGAGGGATGTATGGGCTATACCTTGAAAAAAAGTCACTACCACCTTCTCACATGCTCAACATCTATTCATGTGCTGTTATGATTGAAATAAATGAGATATACAAGTTATTCAAATAGCAGTAAAGAGACAAAAGTCATTGTGTGCTGTTGAACAAAATGTTGAATCTTTCTACGCAGATAAATAGAAGCACATACATATGAAGCACTGCTTGTGCTGTATACTTCACTATACACCAATAACATAGACCTCTCCATCACCATGAAAAATAGAGAAATTTTAAGGGCTATTGAACTTCCGTATGCCATCACATTTATATCCTGCATATATCTGTTCTCTCTCCCTCTCTTCAGATATCTCTCCTGAGCCAGATGATTTCCATGGGTGTATTTTATCTTCATTAATACATCACAGCGTGGCGTGGTTAATTTGATCCAAACCTGAAGATTTTTATTTAGTCAGACTGAAGAATTTGGATCAGGCAAGTATTAAAACACACCCACTTACCTTGCTGGGCATCCCAGTGAGCATCTGTATCCTGCTGAGTAAGTCCTGGTACCTCCTGCTTTTAGCTTTCCTGAGTGGTTTTGCATAGTTTGAACCATGGAGGCCTCAGCAGGAGAGGGGAGCAGAGTCTAACTCTTTTTACACTCTAAAAGTTGTTGCTCCCTTCAATTATGATGATCCTCTGGAATTCAGTAAGACACCAGTCAGTTTGAATAAATACATTGGAATCCCATTCTGTGCTACTACTGAGCTTGCTTTCAAGGTGCTGTAAAGCAGAACATGGCAAGTAGTTACACCATTAAATAGAGTAACTCAGCTTTAATTACAGTTGAATTACTAGAACATTTTTTAATGTATTGTTTTGAAAACTTTCACTCATATATTCATTTCTCTCCTCCTTCTTGTCTCCAAAAGGACTTATACAGGCTTTTCAAGTTTAAAATTTTATTTGCCCTCTGTAAAAGCTCAGAAAATCTTCAGTGATAACTGTCACAGGCTTATTGCTTGTGTAATCTCTGAAGTCAGTTTTGCTGTCCAAGTGCAAGGGATAGCAAATGAACTGAGGGACACCTATCACCTGATACCATGACTCTGACTAGCTTTTACTGTAAATTCTGTGTATAGTCCTCAGGTAGAAGAATGCCTGATGAAGTCCCATTTATTTGCCCATCTATATGCCCACAGGCATCGTATACATGTATTTCAGAGACCTTTCAGCAAGCCTACTCAATAAAATTTCAGTCCATTCCAAGTTTATAAGGGTTCAATCAGGCAGATGTTAATCAGTGAACTATGCATAAAAAAGGAGCAGCCGTTTCCACCGTCTCCAAGATACTTGCCATAGAATCTATTATTCCAGTACCACAATTGAAAAAGGGCTTAGGTTTCAATTGAATCTCTTTTGCAGTCTCAAAGAAATTAGGGCTTCTCTAGGCTGATACTTACTCTAATGAGCCTGAACACTGTGAAACTCTCCCTTTCCATCCCGAAAAAGGCTTCTCTGACCATAAACAAGACTGTATCTCTGGAGGATTTCCTATGCTCTATTGATCTAAAGGTATCCTTTATACTCTCTCAAGAATGGTATTTGTCTTTATATCAAGTTCAGAACCAGTAAAATTGCCCCAGACAATTTTATTAAGCTGATAAAGAACTGCTCATTTTAGGAAGAGAGAAGAACATTTGCTTTGTTGGTCAGTTAATCAGAAGCTTTTTATTTATTTCCTGTGAAAATTCTTTTTTTTTCACAAATCAGAAAGTATTTCAGACAATCTTAGGGTTACTTTGCTTTCTGGCATGTCTAAAACAAAAGAACTCAAGGAGTCCTTTCCATATAGGCTTTTGTATTTTATTTTTAAAAATCCATTATGTTTGGTACCTAATTTAACTCACAAAAATGTCCATGGAAAACTTGTTGTTAACTTTACTGGAACTCAAGAAAGCCACATGTCTGGCGAGAGTTTTCAAAGAACTTTGATTTCTGAACACTTCCATACTTCAATTCTTAGGAAGCTGATAGGTATATTCTGGAGTTACATGCTACCTGTATATATATATATATATAGGAATCAAAGCTGATTGGAGTTTATCTATCTATCTATCTATCTGTAGTGGTGTGTTTTTAGCACAGAACCACCGCAGCTATCTATCTATCTATCTATCTATCTATCTATCTATCTATCTATCTATCCTTATCTTATCTCCTTATCTAGCTAAGCAGTACCCATAAAATGACAGGAGTGATGCTTCAACAAGCATGCAATCTAAATTAGTCAGGTAAAGAACAGAGAGAGAAGGAGTAGGACATGAAGAGTTCACAAGGACAAGAGAAACCAAGGGAATACAATTCTCTTGTAAGTGTAACTAAAGATTATCTCTCACTTCTTCAGTGGAGGTGATAGAGGTACTGACAAGTATTACTAAGATATTCAAAACAAGTGGCATGGAACTGTAAGTGAAGTCTTAGTTTGCCTAAAGTTTGCTGTAGTTTTCTTATGCCCTGCAACGTTGAAAGTGTATTCAAGATGTTGCTCCACTGAAAAAGGTAATATATGGAGCAGAACTCCAAACACACCATGAAAAGGTTCATGGCTGTCAATGTATATAAAATGCATGTATATGAAATATACAAAGTTGGTAGGTTTGATAGATATTGCCACTATTTGAATGACAGAACAGATATTCTATTAAGGATGAACTGATGTAATTCTGCTAGGACCTAAGTTACTGAAGAATAAAGTATAGAGACAAACATTTTAATATATATTATGTTAGAAAGAAAGAAAGAAAGAAAGAAAGAAAGAAAGAAAGAAAGAAAGAAAGAAAGACAGAAAGAAAGAAAGAAAGAAAGATTCATTGGGAATAGGGGGCAATAGAACAAAGAAAGTAACAGAACAGTCCTAATTGTCCTAATATTGTAACGACCATCATAAAAATTAAGGAAAAGGACAGCTTATTACAATATAAAAATTATCCTTTCTCTTAATTTCTTCACTGTCCTCTCCCTGTGGCTGACAGGACTTCCTTTAGGGACAGAGAAAAGTAGATGGTGTTAAATTCATGAGTCCTAATTTATGATCATTCTAGTTCATTCAAAATATGATTTTTTTTCTGGCATGTCTGAACAGAGAAGCTTCTTTCTTCTAGGTTTTTAAGATTTTTGGTGCTTTTAAAAAAAATAAAAACTTTTTCCTCTTAAAATCATAGTTAATTTAAAAACTTTGTAAAATACTTGAATATGATTTTGATTTCTGAGTTAACTTTTACTTTAAATAAGGATTTTTTAAATGATGTTCCAAATATGACTATTGCTTGCCTTTGAGTATCAAAGTGTTTTCCACCTTTGTTTATCAGATTACCAAATATCTCAGTTCTCTTAGTTCTCTTCACAGTACCTTTCAGCAGCTAGTCTTTCAAGGAAATGCTCAAGATCCAACCAGTGGGACACCAGCAGCATCNAGAAAGAAAGAAAGATTCATTGGGAATAGGGGCAATAGAACAAAGTAACAGAACAGTCCTAATTGTCCTAATATTGTAACGACCATCATAAAAATTAAGGAAAAGGACAGCTTATTACAATATAAAAATTATCCTTTCTCTTAATTTCTTCACTGTCCTCTCCCTGTGGCTGACAGGACTTCCTTTAGGGACAGAGAAAAGTAGATGGTGTTAAATTCATGAGTCCTAATTTATGATCATTCTAGTTCATTCAAAATATGATTTTTTTTCTGGCATGTCTGAACAGAGAAGCTTCTTTCTTCTAGGTTTTTAAGATTTTTGGTGCTTTTAAAAAAAATAAAAACTTTTTCCTCTTAAAATCATAGTTAATTTAAAAACTTTGTAAAATACTTGAATATGATTTTGATTTCTGAGTTAACTTTTACTTTAAATAAGGATTTTTTAAATGATGTTCCAAATATGACTATTGCTTGCCTTTGAGTATCAAAGTGTTTTCCACCTTTGTTTATCAGATTACCAAATATCTCAGTTCTCTTAGTTCTCTTCACAGTACCTTTCAGCAGCTAGTCTTTCAAGGAAATGCTCAAGATCCAACCAGTGGGACACCAGCAGCATCCCAGTGCCAGCAAACATTCAGAGACTCGGTGGAGGAATGGAATTGCTTACTGCAGGTAGTATGATCATGCGGCATTAAGAGTTTAAATCACTAAAGGGCAAAACACAATTTAAATAACTTTTCTCTGAGTATTTGTGAAGGCAACAGAACTGTCAAGTACTGAGTAAGATGTGTAGTGCTGTATTTTAATGACCATCTGAGGTTCCCAGTTAATTTCCTGAGTTTTAGAGAACCATGAGATCTTTGACAGTCCACTGAAAACAAAATATTGGTTTTGAATTAGTTTATAAGATTCTACTTGATCATGAGCTGCAAAATGCAGGTTTTCTTTGGTTTCTAGTTTTCATTTTTTCCTTGTTTTCGTTATCTCCACAAGTTGATAAGTTTTGCTGGAGACCTTCCTTTTTTCTCTTGTGAGAAAACGACCTGTAAACTGTTTTTTGTTAACTGTTGTTCAAGAAACACCATTGTCTTTCTCTTGATGTGATATGGAGTTGCCATCTATTTGACCCAACTAAATAAAAAACCCCATTAGCCTATGAAGGAAATTTAGCTGAGTTTCAGGTCACTTGGCACAGAAGGGGATTGAGCTGCACTTTAAATTTGGAGTTTAACAGATATACTATTCAAAACAAAATAATAAACATGATGTAAACTCAGGAGGAATAAAACAGTGGTCTCAGCTCTAGGTTTCTGTAGCCAGAGCACCAGGGCAGTGGTGGCTGACAATTGCTACAAGAGTTAAAGCATTCCATCACTCTCATTGTATCTTACCAGACAGAAAACAGGAAAGCTTTATACCATGAGAGTTTCAGGACTTCTGCTTGAAAAGTACAAACAGAAACACTACAAATTAGATAGCAAAGCTTGACTAAAGATGACTTCTGGTTGAAGGATGCTGCAGGCCATGGTTGGTTAGCTTTGTTCTTGGGCCATGTTTGATGTTACTTGTCAAGTCTCAGACAGAGAACTGGGAAGGGGAAGGAGACAGAGAAAGAGAGCTGCAATTAAAAATAGGTATTTTCTAAACTGCAGACTTTTATTTTTATACAGGGTATATTCCTCAGTTTAGACCTTTCCCAGGGTGAAAGGAGTTGGTTATTTCTTGTACAATTTAGCCTATGTCAGGACAGCTATTTTAACTGCAAAGAGAAATATGTGAAACTGTCAGCCACAGACCTTTAATTCCCAGGCTTATTTTTGTAAACAATGATGCCATTATTTTTACGGTACACTCCCTTTCACAGAGACATAAAGATCAAACATGAATGTTTCATTTTCCATAACTCTTCCAGACAAACATAGCTCTTCCAGAAAAATAATAATAAAATCTCCAACCAGGTAAACAACATTCACAGAGGGAATATAGTTTAAGTAATTCACACAGTATACAAACATATAATGGTACAAAATCTGCAACATGAGGTTTTTTGTTACATTTTAACAGTGTTTCCTCAAATCTTCAAAGCATGCTTGATGGTTTGCTGAAGTAATTGAACCACTCTTGAGTTGTTTTATATAGGACATCTTATCTTTCTTTCATTACTCAGTCCGTGGCTTCTTTTCTATTCCCATGAAATCCATGTACACACTTTAGAAGCCCTCCTGAACAAGCTTGCTTCTAACTTTCACAGAGCCCTTAGCACAATTTGAATACGAAAGAGATACTGAATAAAAAGCTTTAATCTCTTGTCTGCTATTCTTCCTTCTTGCCTCTTCATCTCCCCCCCACCTCCTCTGCCCCCCTCCCCCTTCTTCCAAGAGCTTTTCTGTGTTAGTAAAGTGAACACTTTCTGTTTTAAGTAAGTGTAATGCTGCAGAAGATGCACTGGGAGAGGGAAACCAAAAGCCTGGCCTGTGAAGCCTCTTTGCCACAATTTAGCAATAATTGTGCTGCATTTACTTGCTCTTGAGCTTTTTGCAGGTAAAAGATTAGTAAAGAGCTCTCCTTAACAAAATCACTCAATCAGTAGCAAGCATAGGTAGTATCAAATGTGCCCTCTACCTCAAATACTGTGGGGCTCTTTCTTCTGATACCTCTTCCCTCAGTTAACTGGAACTGCTTTGAAAGGGCTTTCTGTTCTCTGCTCTCTTGTCAATTTGAATGCCAGGAAATGAGCCCCCTTTGTGAGATTAATTAATAGCAGGAGCTGATCGGCCCAAGCCCAATTGCCACGCAACAGAGCTGTAATTGCTACTTTGTGGAAAGGAAAGAAAAAGTTTTGGTTGCAGTTTAAGAAGAGGGTTTAAGGAAAGTTCTTTGAACTAGAGGTCTCAGTGCACGGGATTAAGGCAAGAAGCAAGAAGGCCTTTGAAGTTTGTTAAGAGGTTTTGGAGGAGAAAAAAGTTGGGTGGCAAATGGGAGCTGGCAACATCAAAAGCATTTAGCACCATTCCTCACCTGCTTGTATTCAGAGCAAGGACCACAGGCTAGAAGCATCATTTGCTTGCAGTTTAAATGGTCACTTTGGGGCTCTATTTGTTTTGATCAGAAACTGTACCATGTATATGTCATCATGTATATAAGGGTTGTTACACCTGGAAGTACAAGAGCTGCATGTACCCTTTACATGCACATGCATATGCATTACATGTAGAGGTATCCACAATCACTGAGTTCAAGGTAATAATTGAAATCTGTCATTTTTTTCCTACCATGTCTCTAATTGCTACTTTGCTTATTATTTGTGCACTGACATACTAGTAGTCAGTGATTACTGACATTGCTGATCCCTCATTTGATTAAAAGACTTAGTAGATGCAGCTTTTTCTAAATTATTCCAAGCATTACATAAATATATATTTGGCAATCTTTCAAAAGTTATGGTCATCTTCAGGCAAAATTTGACCAATGGAGAGTGGACAGAAGTACCTTGCAAATGCCAAGGCCAGAAGCAGTCATGGCTGAAATCTTTTCATGAGCTGGAAATCCAAACTGTGTCACAAATTAACATCCTTTCATCTTTTTAACATGTAATGGCAAGGGTGAGACTTTACAAGCAGAACACAGCTCTGAGTCCAGCAGGGCAAAGATCCTGGAAAACTGCCCTGATGGAGGCTGGAGGATTGCCTTGAAGCCAGAGGATCCTCAAGGGCAGCAGAACCAAGGATCTCTTTCCACTGCACCTCATTGCAGGGCCCGTGGCCAAAGCCCATGCTGGTATCACTCTCAGTGGCACAAAACCACCTTGGAGGATGCTACAAGACAGCGGAGCTTAAAGCAACCTTGACGTGTTCTGAATTACACAGATGAAACACTGTCAGACCTGAAATGCAGACTGGGCAAAGGTGGGGAAAATCTGCTTTTCTACATGTCCTCAGCATTTGCCATTTACATCACCACAGTCCACAAGTCAAATTCACATCTCATATGATCTGAACATAGCCAGGGCCTCCTGGAAGATGAATTTGGCCCTATATTTGGTATCCATATTCTCGTAGTAATAGGACAGGGCTGCAAATAAGGCCACACATCTTGTCACAAATTTGGTGAAGTTCTTTAAACCATTTACTTTTAGATGATGGTGACATTCTTTTTGCTTTCTGTTTCTACAGAAGCCAGTAGAAAGGACTTCTGCCACTGAAATGGTGCTTCTAGTCAAACATGCAATCGTCTCAACAAGCAGGTCTTTATGTTGTTACTTTAGGTGGTGGGATGAAATTTCAGAGTGGCATCAGTTTGAAAATCATTCAGGTCTCATCTACCTTCCTTACAGTTTAGGAATAATAAGAAAAAACAGTTTTATTCTATTTCAAAAATCCCCAGGGTCTGTAGCTTTGTATGTTTTCCTCCTTTCAATCTTGCATATTAAATAAAACAGAAAACTAAATGTGCCTTCAAAGAGATGTCAGTAGGTATTTGAACTCTGTCTACACCTCTCAGTCCAACCCTTTGAGATGATATTTGATCAGCAATTTTTGTCCTCTCACCTTCCGGTTCACTGCAGTACTTAAAAAGGTACAATTAAAAGATAGTGTGAAATGAAGCAAAAATTTTTGTTTTGCTGAAACAAAAATCCAGACAGAAAAATATTTTAATGATGAAGACTTTAGTAAGATTACAAATGAAATCTTACAAAAACAAACAAACAAAAACCACCCAACCAAACAACAAAGCCCCAAAACAACAAAAAAGACAAGTCATTTTAGGCAGGATTAATCTCTTCTAAGCCTTTGCCTTCTCCAGTCTCAACTGGACTCCCTCTGCCTCTGAAGCACAAATCTGCCCCTCTAAGACAGGTGGGACAATTAGCATGGCTGTCTCTTTCCAGTGTCTATAGAGGCAGCCTGTCCACCCGACTTAGGGCAGCATGTCTTGAAGCAGTTAAGGCTGGGCAGTGGAAAGTCTCCCCATCATGGCAAACAGACAGTTTTCCAAACACTGGCAGATGCACTGGAAAAAGGCATTCTGTGATTCCTGTTCATTATTGGCCAATAAATTTTAGTTTATTTTTGTAACTGTTTAGAAGAACACCCTAGAGTCAGATGTAGCACAAACAGTATCACCAGACAGAGTGCAGTAGACCATGTTTTTCATGTTGTAGTCCATTTTCAATGGATGCAGGGGTCAGTCTGTCTATCTATCTATCTGTCTGTCTATCTATCTATCATTTTTTACATCAAAGTACTTTGCAAAATAGGGAAGCCCTCTTGAGCAGCAATGATAATTGTCCCATCCTAAACTCAAGGTAATTGTCCCATTTTAAACTCATGGGTGCACTCCAAAAATATTTCAGGTAGGTGAGTAGTTGAGTTTTTCTACATCATCTCTTCTCCACTTGCTTTTTCCTGTTTTACCATTGTACAGCCTCCCCACTGTCCTGCCATCCTCTCCCCAGAGTGATTACAATCTTCACCTTCTCTAGAAGCTTATTTGCTTATATATCACATCAGAAGATGGTTTCTTTCTCATATAATAACCAAGAACTAAACAAATATAAAAATTAAAAGAAAACACTAATTCTGAGGATGACTGGATGAGTTGTAGTAAGTATATTTGATATTTTGGAGAATATTATGCCATTGACTTGTAAATTTATCTGTTGAACTCATTTTCATCATCTCACTCATTTTTCATCTCACATTTCAGTGTCTCATATACTAGAGGGTTACTTGCTTGGAAGTCAAGCCTTGAAAACAATTTGCAATTCTGACTATTCTAGGAGATCATAGGGAGGACAGAAACAAAAGCAAGTTTTCAAGAGGCACCAATTTTCACCTTAGGACATGTAAAATTCTCAGACTTCAATATCCCAAGGTCACATTGCATGTCATAGCAAATTTTACTTACCTTAGGCAAATCAGTAATGTAGATCTTTATTTAAACATACAAATTAATTCACAAAATGTGAAAGTGAAAAGATGCCCCAGCCCTGATTCACAAAATATCTGCAAGATACCCAAGCCCATCCATATATCATTGTTTTTCAGTAAGGTTTTCTATAATTACATCTGTTAACAAATGTAGTAAATTCAATTAAAATTTAACTGGCAGTGCATGGAAGCAAAACAGGTTCACTTCTATTATGTCAAACACCTTATTTTATGCCAGGCATGTTAAGGTTTACCACTCCTTAAGGCTTGCAACTGCAACATTTTAACTGATATCTGGAGGCTTGTAATTGTATGTGTGCACATCAATTATGGATTGGATTCAGCATTTTCAGATAACTTCACCAATCACAAAGAGAGCTCAGTGGTCTCCTGGCATTTTCGGAGCAGTTTGATTACAGGTGTAATACATACAGCCTTGTTAGCTCTCAGTGATGAGGGATTCCCTTCCCTTCTGGGTTCTAGCTGAGGCACTGACCATTGCTTTTCACTAACAATTTCTATCTGTTCCCAAGAGATGTTTTAATGAGCCCCTCCGACATGGCCAAAGGCAAGAAATGTTCTCTGGGCCAGTGAGGTGAAGAGCCAAAGCTTAGCCTACTAGGCAAGCAATAATTAATAAGGCATTTTTGATTCATCTCAATTCATTAACAAAGTTACTTTTTTATTATTATTATTACTGCTAAGCAGCACAACGTTAAGTCTGTCACATTACTCACAAGTATTGAATGAAAAACTCGTGCCAAGGTATGCAAAAAAAAAAATTATGACAAAAATAAATGAAATTGTAATACTAATTGGGAGAAAGCAACTGACAGATAAAGTGAAAGATTGATTTTAGAGGAAATGGAGAAATCTGTTTTCTGCTTATTTTAAGGACAGGGAACAAATTCTGATTAGAAATGTATAGCCAGCTAGGTTAGTAGAGGTTTTTAGATTTGTCTGAAATTTTCCTAAAATTCATGGCTATCTGCTAATGAGATAGAGTGACTGTGGGGCTGTGGTCTGTGTGGATTAATGGCAATAGCTCATTGAGACCCTCAGACTGTGTTGCCCCATGACAAACAGTTTGTCAGGTTACAAACATTGCTTCTTTGCAGTTAATATCTGTCCTTGCTTCTTCCCAGCTTAACATCAGGGATAACTGATTTACAAAGGACCGAACTTCTGCTGAAATAATCTGAACAAATTGCTAAGAGCTGATTAAGAGATCCTTCAAATTTTTGTTTTCGTAAGTCAGGATCTTGAGAGGGACAACCAGCTTTGATAAGTTGTTTGGCATTTTGCTTCCTTCCTCCTTTCCCTATGCTAAGGAAAAAGAGAAAGACATTGCCAGGAAGAGGAATAATAAGAAATATTAGTTAAAAACAGGGTGCATCAAAACTGAAGCTCTTTNCGCCGCACCCCAGCCCTGCTGCCTGCCTTGCTCTCCCCTCCTCCCCTCAGCCCCTCGCCCTCCTGCCTTGCTCTCCCCCCGTTTCGGTCACGCTGCCGCCTGCGCGGGGCCAGCCCGGGGCTGCGGGCCCGGCAAGGGCTGCGGGGCCAGCCGGAGCTGCGGGGGCCAGCCTGGGGCTGCGGGGACCGGCCCGGAGCTGCGGGCCCCAGCCCACAGCAGCCACAGCCAGCGTGACCCTCTCCGGGGCTCGCCAGTGCTAGCCGGCATCTCGTGCTGTGGTCTCGCCTTCCGTTCCTCCTCTAAACTTGGCATTATCATCAACTTTCCTGCATCCAGCAGGCCAGGCCAGGGGCTTTATTAACCTAGATTAGCAGTTCATCGCCACAGGCCAGCCAGCATGGGTGCTGCTCCGAGTCGAATGTGACTGCACTGTTAAGCTGGCTAAAAAAATGTAAGTTTTTATAGACATTACACTTCTGTTTCACATTTTCTATTCCTTTCTTTTTCCCTTTGGTGATTTTAAAATTACATTTATGAGAGAAAAAAATTAGAAAAAAAATAAAAGGAACAAGAAGAGAAGGCTAGAGTTGAGGTTCAACTGCCCTCCTTCAACTCTTCCCAGCACAGTGTTTGCAACTCCGTAGCACTGCATTCTTCCCACTGCCATTCCCCTGCAAGCTCAGCTAGCAGGTCTAGTGTGCCATTTTCGTAAGTGTCAGTTTGCAAAGATGGCCAGATCACACAGATCAACCTCGCCCTGTCTGGGCAGGTCGCTCCTGCCATGCACCTCTCCTGCGTGTTCAACTCCTCCACTCAGCAGCTCTGACTGTGAGCGTAAGACAATGTGCTTTGTTTGCTTTAGTCATGATTAAACAATTAAGCTGGACATTTGGGCCCATTTGCGCAACGGTGCACGCACATACACNTACTAATTGGGAGAAAGCAACTGACAGATAAAGTGAAAGATTGATTTTAGAGGAAATGGAGAAATCTGTTTTCTGCTTATTTTAAGGACAGGGAACAAATTCTGATTAGAAATGTATAGCCAGCTAGGTTAGTAGAGGTTTTTAGATTTGTCTGAAATTTTCCTAAAATTCATGGCTATCTGCTAATGAGACAGAGTGACTGTGGGGCTGTGGTCTGTGTGGATTAATGGCAATAGCTCATTGAGACCCTCAGACTGTGTTGCCCCATGACAAACAGTTTGTCAGGTTACAAACATTGCTCCTTTGCAGTTAATATCTGTCCTTGCTTCTTCCCAGCTTAACATCAGGGATAACTGATTTACAAAGGACCGAACTTCTGCTGAAATAATCCGAACAAATTGCTAAGAGCTGATTAAGAGATCCTTCAAATTTTTGTTTTCGTAAGTCAGGATCTTGAGAGGGACAACCAGCTTTGATAAGTTGTTTGGCATTTTGCTTCCTTCCTCCTTTCCCTATGCTAAGGAAAAAGAGAAAGACATTGCCAGGAAGAGGAATAATAAGAAATATTAGTTAAAAACAGGGTGCATCAAAACTGAAGCTCTTTAGAGATATGGAGGGGGCATCAATCACTTCTGTGGGCACATTAAGCTGTTACATATTATAGCCATCTCAGTTTAAGTGGTGTAAGGCTCATCTCATTTGCATTTGTTGTGTTACAATCTTGCTTCAGGCCTGTCTCCACAGTGAATAAGGTGGCTGTGCAAGGCAGCTTGTGGCTGGCATAAAGGATATGTCAGAGTCAAGCTGCTTCACTAATCAGCTTTGCTGGGGCAGATACATGATAGTTTATGTGAAGAAATTTAGATAATAGTATACAGCATCCACTGGAACTGTATATAGTGTATATAGGGCTTTAGACTAACTTCTAATCCTTCATGGAAAATTTGTAAATACTGCAGTGATGTTCTAGTGACCTCTAAAGGCAGCTGGTGCTCGCTGTGTAGCACTTTTTGTTAAACCTCTCGCTTTGTAAGGCAGATAATGCTAATGTTTCTAAAGGCTCTATGCAGAGAATTTCCCCAAAAAATACGGTTTCTCCATTGAACCTTCCACGTTTCATTGCCACCTTCCCACTCCTCCCCATTGCCCGCAGGAATTGCAGGTGAACGCCGCACCCCAGCNNNCTCCGGGGCTCGCCAGTGCTAGCCGGCATCTCGTGCTGTGGTCTCGCCTTCCGTTCCTCCTCTAAACTTGGCATTATCATCAACTTTCCTGCATCCAGCAGGCCAGGCCAGGGGCTTTATTAACCTAGATTAGCAGTTCATCGCCACAGGCCAGCCAGCATGGGTGCTGCTCCGAGTCGAATGTGACTGCACTGTTAAGCTGGCTAAAAAAATGTAAGTTTTTATAGACATTACACTTCTGTTTCACATTTTCTATTCCTTTCTTTTTCCCTTTGGTGATTTTAAAATTACATTTATGAGAGAAAAAAATTAGAAAAAAAATAAAAGGAACAAGAAGAGAAGGCTAGAGTTGAGGTTCAACTGCCCTCCTTCAACTCTTCCCAGCACAGTGTTTGCAACTCCGTAGCACTGCATTCTTCCCACTGCCATTCCCCTGCAAGCTCAGCTAGCAGGTCTAGTGTGCCATTTTCGTAAGTGTCAGTTTGCAAAGATGGCCAGATCACACAGATCAACCTCGCCCTGTCTGGGCAGGTCGCTCCTGCCATGCACCTCTCCTGCGTGTTCAACTCCTCCACTCAGCAGCTCTGACTGTGAGCGTAAGACAATGTGCTTTGTTTGCTTTAGTCATGATTAAACAATTAAGCTGGACATTTGGGCCCATTTGTACAACGGTGCACGCACATACACACACATTTTACAGCAAATGATAAATAAAAAGCTATAAAGCATTTTAAATGCAGGTGAATTCTACAGAATAATATGTCAGTAATGTCTTTTCTAGCTCCCCTATTGAAGATAAGGGAAGCATTTTTTTAAACAACCTCCTCCTCTTCCTCACAACCACCAAGACACCCCCTCCTGCTCTACACCCACACACGCACACACACACGATGAAAGACCTATAAAGTTGAATAGTTGGGAGATAATAACTCTAATGGTAAAGGTCCCAGCGTACGTATACCACCCTGCCTCTGGCAGTAATCCTGGCTTTGGGGATCTGAAATTTCCTAAAGATGTATTAGTGTCTTATACACATGTGCTCTTGTGCACTCATAATCCTTTTCACTAGCTTCTTAGCTGCATGCTTTGTATTTAAATTTTCCTTCTGACCAAGTAAATCCCTTTGGATGAAGTGACAGGAGCTTTTCAGCACCCATAGCTGGGTGACAGCTGGTGTAGAGGCTCTGAAAGACTGCAAAGTGTTCCTTACTAGCTTTCTTCAGGACCAGTGTCAGCCACCAGCTGAGCGATTTGTTAGCTCCCCTTTGGGCATCAGTCAGCTGAAGAGGTTCACATTAAAGGCTAAAGTAATACAATAGATATTAATATAAAAAAAAAAAAAACAACAATATCTATGCTCCTGGTTTTACTGTGCTTTTAATTAGGTGCTTATTCATTATATGTGAATACGGCACATTTTCATTAATTCAGGAAACCCTTTATTAATACTGTATGAAGTATGTATGCCTGCCTCAGAAACACACTGTTAAAACTTTGGCTTAAAAGACATAATTGTCAGAAGCTTTTCTAGGAGCAGCACAGCAGTTGAAGCAGTTTACTTACAGATCACAGAACAAGATGTTTGTATTTATTTTCCCTCAAGTAAAGTTTCCCTGAAACTGTCCAATGTGTAATATATTCTGTTATTTAATTCTACATTTGAAGGTTTGCTTCTCAGGGGTTCTGGCAAGTTTTTGCTATTGGAATTAGTAATGAGGAGTTCTGGAACTGTGGAAGTAAATCGTGCAGTGTAATCAGGTTGTTAAAGCAAAAGCAATCCAAAAATGGGACTGTTTCAGAACCAAACTAGGGCTGGATAAAGCGTTGCAGGATGCTGCCTGCACAGACTTTTCTAAGGGAGTGCAGGCACAAAGGCAAGGGAGAAATTCTCTACCATTTCTCCAACAAGTAAAACAAAGATTAATTTAAAAGAAGTCAATTTTAAAACACAGTGGCATGTAAGATAAAATTTTTAATTATTTATTGATCTCTAAGGAGATTGAAGTACTGAGCTAGGTAAAACTCCCACAGCATTCAAGTTGTTTTGCTTGAGTAAGGACTGTTGGCTTAAACCAAAGATTTAGAAGACTTGCTTTACAAAAATAGTAATTAATATTCAAAACTTTGTTACTGTGCCACCCATACACATATTTGTGAAAGTATCTCAACTTTTACTAATAATCCAGACCTGTGGTAATCAAACAGGTAGAAGTATTTTAATTTTATTATTTTGTACAATAATTATATATATTTGTATGATTTATGTTGTAATGATAAAATTCTCATTTACAAACTGATACAGGAAATTTTGCAGCTTTTTCTCTGGGCTGATATGTTTTAATAAAGTTGGAATGTGTGTAAAGAATGCTTCTCTTTTTTTTTTTTTTTTTCTTTCTCTCCTTGTTCTAGAAATGAATGGGAGTCCTAAAGGAATAAATCAAAATTCCAAAAAGACGTGAATTCCCTCAAAGCTTTGAAACATTATTATTCCTAAAATAAATAGCTAAATTAAAACTACAGATATCTGAGGCAGTTCCCAATTCAAATTTTCTTCCTGGTGACTAAAATTAAACCAACTTTGGGTCTTTGATTCATGCTCAGTAAAAAACTTTGAAAGTAATTTCTGTAAGAATGCTCATTTTCAAAGAAATATAGCAGTTTTCAATATCATTTCACTCAAAGTTTCTTTTCCTTTTTAATCAGATCTGGAGGTTTATTGTCTATTTTTTTCAGTGACAGTTGCTAATTGAATAAGATCTATTTTGTAGAAATAATAAAATTTACAAGGTGCCTCTTATCTGTGGGTGATAGACCACAGAAATGAGGAAGATTATTCAAATTAATTAAAATAAAACATTGTTTTCTGTCTCCTCTTTTTACTTTGGAAACTTAACAAAACTAATTTACAAAGAAAAAGTGAGGGTTTTATATTTTAAAACCTTTTAGATTTGTCTGCAGAGGCAGTTACATACAGACCACAAGAACGTACAATGCAGTTTCAGTAAAGAGATAGCATTACCTTTCACAGACCAAATCACAGATGTATTTACAGTTCTCACTCCTCCTGTACCCTTTGAATGTATTCTTGCTATTCATTCTTACATCTGGATTTTGACCCTTCTTTGCATACATTTTTCACACTTCCAAAATATACTGCTGTTGAGCCAGAAAATAAACACTCACTAAAATCTCAAATTAAGCTTCTCTCTGAATGAATTGTTGAGGGACCTGATCCTGCACTCACTGAAGTCTGTGGAAGTTTTAGTCACAAATCACACAAGCAAATAAGACAAGGGGCCTTATAATACCTAGTCAACCTTCTGAGCTGCAGAACTGAAAGCTTTCTTGTAAGTGTTGTAATTCTAGAAATCTGCTAATAATAAAAATGGAATTTGGGAAATTTTTAGTTTGAACTCAAGCATTTCACTTAGGTCATGATCCCAAGCACTTCTTCAGCATGTTTTTCCCTTATGAATTATTAATACAAGGCTTGTAATGGGCTCACAAGTGACTCCAGAGTCCTTATTAGTAAATCATGGTCACAATATCAAACTGAAAAATTCACAGGATATATAGCTAAGATAACATTTAATGATATTTGAGAAAGAAAAAATACACAATAGCAAAATATAAGAGAGTGTCTATTTCCTCTAAATATTAATTGTTGTTTTCACTAATTGGGTTAATCAAAGTTCCTTAATATTTCAAGCTTTTTTGGTTTGTGGGTTTTGTTTTGTTGCCTTTTTTTTTTTAATTCTTGTTTTAAGAATTCTTTTTCTGATTATTTTATAGCAGCTTGCTTTAGAGTTTACGAATTCATTTTCTATACAAAGCACTGTTGGTGCTGTTTTATTTTTATTTTTAAATATACAGCAACTTTAAAAAAAAATATAGGGCATACCTGTATGTTTGGTGTCTGTTTACATTTTCTGTAATGTAGTCATTAAGCATACAACGTAGACTTAAAGGATGTCAAAACTGACAACCACACTATGATTGATGATGCTGTGCTAGACTAATTCTTACCAGGTGTGGTGTGATGTGAATTCAAATGCAGCTCAGGGTTCTTACTTGTATTAGTAAAGTTGTGCTTTGTCAAAGTTCTGTGACTTCTTAACCCACTAAATCCATCTTCTAATCCAAGTTTTTCTTCGCCTTTTTGCTGTATACAATATTTTTCTTCCACTTTCTCAGCAAAGCAATCCTTATAGCTCCGGCTGCAGCCAGGGTTTCTTAAGACATCCAGTTCGTGCAAATTTCAGAAAATACCAAGTCTGATGAAGTTATGTTAATTAAGTGTAAAATCTACATAAAGGCTTCCTAAGTGACTTGAGCTAGGGTAGGCAAAATTATGAAGGATGAAATTCACTCCATCAGCATAAAGCATAAACAGGAAGCTTTATGTGGATAAGGAATAAAATACATGATCTTCAACTAGAAAAAGGGCTACAGCACAGACTTCTTTGGTCCCTACATAAATTGTCTTCATTGTCATCCCTTGTCACTTCCAGAACATGATGAGGCAGCTTCAAGTTATAACGTCTTGTTAAAAGTCAGTGGTAAATATTGGATGCTTGCACCTTTGAACAACAAATAAACATTTATGAGGTAGAAAAGAGTGTTGGACCTAAACTTTTAGGTGGTTTTTTTTTAATCTCTCTCCTTTCTCCCCCCTCACCCTCCTACATTTTTGATTCCATCCTTACTGGTACATTCTCATCAGCCGGATCATTCACTGTCAAGCCAAATGTCCAGCAGCTTTGGTAACAGAACTGTGTTAACCTGGGGTGGGCAATTGAATCATGTCTGGTTTTTTTCTGGCTAAGTGATCTATCCTGCTTGATTGTCTTTATCTTGATTTTATTTATATTTCATTAACAAAATATATTAATCTTGCAAGCAGAGTCTCAAGAAAGTAGAACACATATAACAAAATTCTTAAGAGTCCAATTTACCTCAACAGGCAAATAATCTAAAAACTTTAATAATCTGATTGAATGACTCATAACAAACCACATCAAATGCATCAAATGTTATGCTGCGTGAAATGAAAGCACCTATTACCCCCCACCACTACCTCCCCCTTTCCCTCACCAAGCCCTATTTCACTCAGGTCTAATTTTAAGTGATCGCTTTCTCATGCAAATAGCCATTGATTTGAATGAGATTTTGCAAGGGTAAAGGCTGAGCAAAGACTTTGGGATGCGATCTTCAGAGAAAAACCCAACCCCTTCTTTTTATGGATACAGAGAGTCACTGTACAGGAAAGTTATTGTACTATTACTGCACAAAAGTAGTGGAAGGAGGGCCAGCACACGGGAAGGTGACATATGCAATCAGTCTGCAAGGGTCTGACAGGCACTGCTTGCACAAGAACCAGAGTGGGGGGAAGGCAGAGGCTTTGGGCATCCCCTAGATTACTCAGATGCTTCTCTCCAGGATTACTTTGAAATACACTGAAGACCTCTTTGTTGAAATCCACAGCAAAGCATGGGGTAAGTGGAGAGGGCAAAATTTTAGGTTTGCTGGTAAATCATGTAGTTGCCCATACACCAAAACATCAGAGAAAAAGTATTACTTTAAATTGTCAAAGTCCTAATAACAAGCTCTGAGGATGGGATAGTAATTTTATAATTAATAATAATTAAAAAAAAAAAAGAAGAAGAAGAAGAAAGCTGTTTTCTTATATTTAGATAATTTTGTGTTGATTTTTGGTTCTTTTTGATTTCAGTTGTAGTAGAGGCCTGAGGAAGTCACAGTGACCCCTGCAGGCAACAGAGTATCCTCAAGAAAGAGCTCAGGAAATTAGCATTATAATTACACATGTAAAACAATTTTTTATATATAAGATTACCTTTATTGTTGTTGATGATGATGGTGTTGTTGTTAAATCTCTTTTTCAGTTTCCTCTGCATTTCCAGTGTTTGGAAACATGCAGGTGAACTTCAGCAAGCTGGAGCAAGGATTTTGATGTACAGGGGGACAGAATAAAGAGGGATAAAAAAATCACTGGAATTAAGCTTAGCATCTTTATTTGCTAATACAGTCTGTGCTTACAAAATAAGCCCAAGTTTTTGACAGCAGAGCAGTAGATGTGATGAATCATCCCTAAATTTGGAGCCCTGACAACGGGTCTTTCTTCCCCATGAACAAGAGAAGTCTTGCTTTTCTAAATACTTATTTTAAAGTCAACACAGGTAAATGCATTTATTTCTGAATCATTACACTTATGAATTAAAATTCTAATTCTGTGTCCAGATTTGAAATCTCTGTGATAAACACTAAAAAGATTGCTATGCCACCCACTTTCTAGCAAAGGAATTAAAGTATGCCAAGTGCTACTTAATTGACATTCATGGCTAACTGTATTTGCTATTTTTAAAGTCCTCCTGCATAGAAATAGTTGTCCAAAGAAGTCCTAATGTCTCTATAAAGACTATTGTCACTTACTTGAGAGGAGTAGGCATCCTGTGCCAAAGAGCATGGGAGCTGAATCACCTGGCACATGGCAGTCACAGGAAGGAATGGAGATATACTTCTTCTTTAACATGAGCAGCATCACATCTGGGTGGAGCTCAAGCAATTCTTGGAGGTCTTACTAGTTTTCCCAGATCAGTCAGTGCTGTTTTCTTTGCTTCAGTCATACTTCATCTCAGTTTACTTATAGGCATTGAGTTTGTTTCCTCCTGCTGGAGTCCTCTATTTGCATTGCATTCTGGCTAGTTCATTTTTAGTGGGCTGGAAAACACTTTCTCCACATTATCAGCTGGTGTTAGTGGTGGAAATCTGATAAAAGCAGATTTTCCAGGAGGCCTCTCTAGGTAGGGTTATGTACTAATATTGATAATTGTTGCATCCGTATTTCAGACTTAAAAATATCAAGCACCTCTCTGCATTAGTACCATTGTTTTGGCAGCTGTAGAGAGTGTGTCCTGACTTATTTGTGAAGGCATGAATTACTTAGTTATTGCTTCCCCTAGTTCTGTTGTTATAGCTATTAAAAATGCAGCCTTTGCTTTACCAGATCATCTATCTTACTGCCTTTTTTTTTTTTTCTGAACCAGTAAGATATCTCAGTGATGGCTTAGAAGAACAGAAAATTAAAGCAGAAGAAAAACATTTGGGAGATGTGAGCTAATATATTCCCACTTGCAAGCCACATGAGGTGCTCTCAACGGTGTTCCTCACACCGTTCCTATTTATATGTATCAGCCTTGTGGTCAGTTACTGTTTTTTACCAACCCTCAGCTGAGCCATGGTAATATCATGTTTTAAATGTGAGGAGATTTTGAAATAAGGAAACCTAAGGTAAAGCTTTTTCACTTGGGGCTGCTCTAGAACACATTTTCTCACCTTCATTTAAGGCTGGGAGAGCTCACAAAACTACTGTGGTTGAGCTGCCACATTAACTCTTTTTGCCATGCAGTACCTTTGATCAAATGTCCAAGTCCTTAATTGTACTTTTGTAATATATATTTCTCTTTAATTTGTAGCATGATTTAATCTTTCTTGGTAAATAAGTAATACATATTTTTGTCTATTATCATTTCCATAGGAAGAAAAAAAAGGAAGAGGCAGGCAGTTCCAGACCCTTTCATCCCCACAGGAGTTACAGAGGTGGAAGAAAGGCTGCATGTAGCAGAAAGGAGATGAGTGGGTTTAAGCAGAGAGCTGTGAAGAGGAATTATCTCTGAACGTTATGTGCTGGCCAACAAAGCACAGCTGATAACTTCTAAGGCCATTGTGGACCTAAAATGCTAGCAGTGGTCAAAGCAAATTAAGACTTTTATTAGGGGACCCCTATGTATCATTTTCCTGCTGCAGGATTACACTGCCAACCCTGCAGAGGGAGATTTAGCTGGGTAATTCTCATTAAGGGGCAAACCTCTCTGACTTCTGCAGGTGCTTTGCCTGATTAAGTGCTGAAGAACCAGGCCCTATGGTTGGCCCAGCTGAGCTCTAACCTGTCTGCCTTTATGCAAGCAAAAGCTTCATATATCAGCTCCAGCTCATGCTGAGGAGTCTTACTAGGCACTTTAATCCTAAGGGGAAACATTTCATTGCAATGCACAGCAATTTGCATTCTTTTTTAAAACTCTGCTATTACATTATCCATTTTTCTCTTGATTAAAAGAGATCCAGAAGTGCATGCTTACACGCTACACATGCAGTTTTTCCACACAGGAGGCCTGGAACCCACTTTCAAATTCTGGCAGGAAGAGATCTGGTAGCTTCCAACTCTTGATGGATTTATGCTGTTTTAATAATAGTCAAAATTTACTGATAATTATCAAGGGGGAAGTTACTGGGCTTTTTATTGTTGTTGGGTTTCTAAGATATTCAAGTGTTTTCAGAAGTATCCAATGCCAAAGACTTCTTAAACACTGGAAGAGCTCTGAGTCTGTGAGGATGATTTTAATTATACTACAGAAGGTCAATCTATGGTGCTTGTTACTGCCACATGCAAACAGGGAACTAAAGATACATAGGCAGAAGGGAAATTCCAGAAGACAGGGATGAAATTGTCCAAGTGTCCATGCCTCTAGTTTATAGTCTGTGTTACATAATTCATCTCCAACACCTTCCCTCTGGGACTGCCCTGGAAAAATAACTACAAAAGCAGAGCAGGGCAGGTATACAATAGCAAACGGCTCCTTCTGTTCTATGCAAAAGAATGGACAGTCTTTGAGACCCTCCATCCTTACATTTACCCTTTCCTAAACACTAAAAAGATTAGGCCATATGGAGCAAGCACCAATCCCTGCTACATCACTAACATTTTTCAGCAATTGATGTTTCCCTGCATTTCATGTCCCACAAATAAAATGTGGAAAATTACACTTTGGCTCAAAGGAAATAGGAAGACAAGTACATTGTAGAGTAAATGGTAGTGAGGTACTTCAAGGGGACTACATAAAGTGCCCAGAACAGGGTGATGGCATAGTATAAAATTAATCTGAGTATGCAAATTAGAAAACATTGATGCAAGAAGCTGAATGTCTCAACTAATAATAGCAAAGTAAACAAATGACTTGGTATCGTCAACATTGCCTGTTTTGTAGAATAGATTACTCAAAAAAAATTGATTTTGGCTAAAACTCACATGTTTCCTCAGAGATAAGTTTGTCTTCCTCTCCAAACTTTGTCATTCTAGCTCTGACCTGGATGTTCTTGGTGGAAATTTTTATATATAGGCACATGGAGCAAGACATCCAGGCCAGAATAAAAGGTAGAGAGGTGAAAATCTCAAAATAATTTTACATCTCTTATTCTACATTTTTCAACCAGTGAGAAGAAGTAACAGTTTTGAGGCACTTACTGTAATGAGGTACTCCAATCAGTGATACCTATCCATACAGAAATTAGTAAATGAATATTTCTGGAGAGAATCTGGTTTTACAACAGCAGCTTGACTTGCTCAAAGGAGCTACTAAAGAAGGGGGTTTTGTGCTTTTGTGAGCTGGATTTTCTCTTTGCTATTGCCACTTCAAAAAACTAACAAACTTTTTTGGTCCAAAATTAGCTGTGCGTCCAAATGCACAGATAGTAATTATAGGAGGTGTGGGTTTGGTTTTTTTTTTTTTTTAGTAACATCCAAGTAGGAATAGAACAAATTTTCCTAAATGGAGGAATGGGAATCTACCCCTGCCCAACTGGATATTTCAGTAAAATGGTTCCAAAGATCATTGCCACAGTCAACCTTTTAATTTATGACTAGAAAAAAAATAATAGTGCAAGGTATGTAGCACAACTAGAAAAAGGTAAAAGGATGTAGACCAGAACATAAGCAAAATTTTTCAAGAAACTGAGAGACATCAAAAGAAGCCTCAGGCACCTAGCCCTTTGCAGCTGAGGAAAATTTGCTGTCTGTTGCATCTTTCTTCCTTTATGGCTATATAAAGAAAAATGTGCCACCAATTCAGCCACTGAAGAATGTATTCACTGGACTTAGAGCTATCAGTTGCAGAATCCTCACTCTACTCCCTCCTGGTGCATGTGGAATTTTCTTTGTAATATTGTGCTTTCTAAAATTACAGGTGTAGAAGACTAATACAACTATAAAGCCCAGGCAATTACTTCCCATGCCCACAATGCTGTAGAACATTATGTGCTGCACAACTGATGGTCACAATGGAAACTACTGATTCCAGCTGCACTTTGTATTTTAGCTGCAGGTCAACAGGCTTGAATCATGGCAAATTTGCCACCGTAAAGTAATTTACAACGTTTAATATAAACCACATCAACCCATAGCATAAACAAGTTTGAAATGACAAGCAGTTTGTGATACTTCAGTGAACAAAAATAATAAAATTAAGAAATAAATATTTTCTTGGAATGTAAGTAGAATGCATGATCTATGTTTTCAATCCTAATTTCAGTTTCTGATGAGATGAATCAAATATTCGCATCCCAGCTGCTTCTGAATGTTCTAAGTGGAATTTCTTGGAGCAGTGTGAGCAGGTGGTGTTCCCACACAGCTCCAAATAAAGTTTATATATGCTGGGGTGGCTGGATGCCTTACAAATATGGATTCCAAAAACTAGTTTTCTTCTAATGCACATGCTTGGTCATTCTGTCATAAAGCTGAGAGATCTTCCCAAGGACAAAGGTACAGGTTGTGTAAATGTTGTCTGGAGCCCTTCCTTCTTCCAAGCCTTAGGTCATAGTTTTCTGTACCTGAGCCATACTCTTCTCTAAGCTGCATGCATTTTAGGAAGTAGATTGTTTCAAGCCTTTTCACAATGTTTTTCATACTCTTGTGCCAAGTCTGCATTATACAGAGTAGGACATGAAGTTATAGAGGATATCCATAGCTACCAGGCCTGTTGGGGTACCCCAGAAAAGTAGGTCTTGTAGGGTTGGGATGGGGGGGGTTGAGGCTGGGGGTGATGCAGTGGGGTAAGCCAATTTAATCACAGCTAAAATCTGGTTTCTATATAAAGAAAAAATGATGATGTGCTATAGCCTATATCATAGTCTCACATGTCCCCAACAGGAAACCATTTCGTCTGCTCTGTATTGGAGCCCAAGTTAAAATTAATTGTCATGCAGCACACAGGGCAGGGATTCCACACCTAGGAGACACATTGAATGTAAATGCTCACAAAAACTACACCTTTAACAAGTTAACCCAGTCTCTGACTTTCCTAAGCTACTCCTTGAGAACACAATCTCTTCTAATGACAGATTCATAGCTGCTCAAATACCTGATCTTAGAGGACCCTTCTGGCTACAGAGGGAATGTAGGAAACTCAGCTTCACAACATTGGAGTCAGCTTTTGTGACTTTTCATTCCTCTGTGGTCCATTTTGACTTGGGTTTTCATCTGTTTTAACTAGCTCAGCAACAGAGCCTGTATTTGTCATGCTGTGTTGCAGGCACTTTTGGTTTTCTCTAGTCTGCTGTTGCAAGACTGTTTAAGACACTGCCAGCTGGCTACCATCCTATGCTCATGGAATCATGCAAGGGAGCACAAAAGGGCAGTAGAAAATTTTTTTGTCTTTTCTGTCTTACCAAAATCACAGTATTCTGCTAAGCAGAGGGCACAGAATGAAGCAATAGGACAAAAACTTCACTTTGGGCTAGATAGGAAGGCTCAGCCTGGAGAAATTTTGCTGTGGTGAGTTGTGCCACTGTCCATTCCCTCTGTTTTATGAAAGTGATGTCAAAAACTTTTAAACTGATTCAAATATGTGGTTTTTAATTGCCAGTGTGAAAATTCCATCTAACATAACTTTTAACCTTGCAAGTTTCTTCACTAGCCATGTGGATGCAACGCCATTTTCAGTGTCAGCGCTTTGATGCTTTGACACCAATGTGTTGGACTTCCAGAGCCCAAAGCTGGAGTTTCTTCTTGAGAAAGTCTCTGTCTTTTCACTATGTTTGCCATGCTACTGTTTGGCAGTGGGGTTAGGAGATTCATCACCTAAGGAAATAGAGCCAAATATTTGCCTTGAATGATTACAGCTCAGATGTCCTTCCACAGCTGTGTGCCTAGATTATTGTGTACTCCTTACTCATGAACACTGAACATATTTCAGTGAACAGAAAATATACTGTGCTGGTATTCTAAAAAAATAATGTACATTCACAAATTAGCTTTTACCCTCTATTCCTCTGACATAAATAGTAAAACACACGTCTCTACGTTTTTTTACTGCCATAGTCCCTAGAAGCCTTTAAGCTATCTCTCACTGTGCTGAACTTTCTTAGACAGCATCTGTTAAGAGATCTCTTACATTGTAAATAAACAAGCTACGACCATCTTTCTTACCTTTCTACATTTAACTGTGTTTTCTAGAACTATGTAATTAGAAGGAGGGTAGGAGAACTTTAACATTCAAAGTCCAAAACAGAGAACCAAGTTGTCAGATGAGACATCTGGACAACTTAAGAGAAAGATGAGAGACCTCTCTACTGATTTGCTCCTGAGCTACCTTATAGATCTTTTAATGTTTTCCTACTGCTTCTAGAAGAACAGAGAATTAAAAATATTCTGTTGTGCTTCAAAAACAAGTAATTATAAAGAAGGGTATCTAAATATATGTTTTTATACAAAAAATTTCATCTGTGTGTGTAGGTATCCATCTATTCACATATCTCACCCACAGGACTCTCACAAACACAAATATATTGAAATATATTACTTCCTTAAAAAAATTCTTTTCTTAAAAGTGAAAGTTAATGGGACCTGAGGATAAACTTGTGCCGTTTTCTCCAGTGAGAAGTAGCAGCTTTCAGTAAAGGATTACAACAGATGCTAGCATGTCCTGACTTTGAACCATTTAAGGTTAGTTCTATATCTCCTGATCCACAAGCTGCAGCTACAGTTTTAGTTATTTCACATCACTTGATTATTGCCATTTGGGGATACCACCAGTGTGACAAAATGAGCTTCATGCACAGAAAATTCTAACCTCTACATTTTAATGTGAGATCTGTTCTAATACCTGATCAAATTCAAAGAGAATAACTCTTCAGAAGTCAACAACCACA
Organism: Illadopsis cleaveri; assembly: GCA_013399915.1. Taxonomy (NCBI): domain Eukaryota; kingdom Metazoa; phylum Chordata; class Aves; order Passeriformes; family Timaliidae; genus Illadopsis; species Illadopsis cleaveri. Next base: position 137,472 of record VXBB01002217.1, read on the forward strand.
ATAAAAAGAGTATCTGTTGCAGGCTTTTAGAATATTTTTTTTTAATTTCCCAAGACTGGATGTCCTTGAAATTTTTTTGTTTTGTTCAGTGGAAACTAATAATAAAATGTGATGTTAAAATACATGTCTTCAACCTCTCTGACCAAAGGAATTAAAAAAATTTGGGGCTTGTCTTTATTGACTATCCACTGAATCTCAAGACCAGGTGGAGCAGATACATCACGACCCACATAAAAAAACATGTGAGTATGATTGGGATGTAGGACAAAAGACCTATTCAAGGCATCCAAGACACACAGAAGTGTTGCCATAATAAAATTCTTATCTGATTATTATAGAAGGAATAGATGTTAATTAAAAAAAAAGATTGATTTTTACCAAGGATACAAGAAGAAACTACATTTAGCATCCAACTTTTTTTTTCTGGTAACAGAGCAATTAAACATGACCAAAAAGGTCTACTCTCTTCTTGTTTTTTCTCTTGAAACTAGAAATATTTTCTTTCACTGGTGTCTAGAAGATCCAAAACACCTCTCTGCAGTCAGTATTCAGGAGACACACAACATATGGTTACTGAAAACTGGCAAGAGAACAGTTTCTCATTCTCCAGTCAGGCATTCATTGAAGATGCTCAGAGGACTATCAACACAGCAAATACTCCTTCTTGCTGATGCACTTTTTTGCTGTAGTGACCTAGATAATCTTCTGATAAAAAAGGAATTTTAATCACAAAGCTCATTTTTTCAGTTAAGTGTTCAATATGCTTTGTTTAAATTACTGTACATAACAGAAAACTGAAGAAGAATCTTGTGGGCATAAACCTTGATTTTCTGTTTGTTTCGTATTTTTCCAGTAATTTCTGTGTATTTTTACACATGGTGCATTTTTGCATTTTTATACTCACTTCTGTCTAGTAGTCGAGGTCTTTCTAGAAGATCATGTGATATTATGATCTGCAGAAAAAAAGCCAAATATAGTGTTTCTAACTTCACAAATTGAATATATATATGTAATTTACAGGAAAAGATTGCAAAACAAAAATCAGAGCATTAGCCACGTTTTGCTCTCTGAATCTACCAGTCCTTGCCTGCCTTTTTCTGAATCCAGATAAATAAAAGCTTTTTACTGCTACCTGAATTCCTTTTGTTATGAGTATTTACTCATAACAACATTTATAAAATTTAGTTATAATAATTTATTTATAAAATTTATTTATAATTTAAAGTTATGGCCCTGTCTTATTGTACTAGACTTCATACAGTACCTTTTTTGTAAATGAATTCCAGTAAAAAGTCACTAGACATCCTAACAACAGTTGGTAATATCAGAAATTCTTAAAACAATCTTACTGCATTGTTGTAGGCTTCAGGATAAATAGTGACCTAGACAAGAACATGACCATAGGAAAATTAGGCACCCTTTCACTGAAATACAGAGCGGGAAAATTACTGAGATTCTACCATCCTGGAAGTATTTACAGCTTTTTAAGAAATGTTTTTTAACACACATCTTTCCTTGAACTGGACCAAGAAAAAAAAAAACTTAGGAGGGAAAATACTTTTTTTCCCAAGACCTGATATCTTCAAAGACAAGGCTGTCCTCAGCCCTTTAGCAGGCACACTAAGGAGTGAGCCAGGACACAGGACATTCTGTGTATATCCTCAGAGAAGAGTTGACCCATTGGTGACCCACTAACTGACACTGAGTTGGCAGATCCATGAAGAACTCACTGGGAAAGTGTCCGTAAACATTCCCAAGGATTCTCCCAGATTGGACATACCCCAACAGGGGTATCTAGACAGGGTCTTTGGCAACTAGCTCTAGATGGCTCTGCTTCAGCAGGAGTTGGACCAGATGATCTCCAGAAATTCCTGCCAATCTCTGCTATCCTGTTATCATGTGATTCAGTAATTGCTAAAGGCCTGAAATATCTTACATCCACAACCAATATAATGTAGGAAGTTTGACAGGCTCCTGTAAATATGCATATAAAGAGAGGATGGAGAGGTGGAGAACTAGAATGAGTGGAGCTAATTATCAGGTCTTTATTGTGAGATAGTAATTATGGCTGAGATCTTAAGGAATAGCTTTCCTAGGTCCCTCACATTTTATAAATGGCAGTGGGAGACCTTTCTATCTGCTCAAAGGCAACCTGGTGGAGTTCACTTGTATGTGCTCAGATGGGAAGGAAATGTTCACAAGGGAGGATAAAAGAGAGGTAAGTGGCAAATTCTTCAACCATGTCTCAAACAAAACACAACACCTGACTTCAAGAGTACAGACAGATTTAGTGTTTGTAACAAACCAAACATGAACACTAATCTGATGTGTTAGCAAGCATGGCATCTAAAAGCATGAGATCATCATTTATTTTACTTAAGACTGCCTGGTGGTATAGATGTACTTTGTAGCAATCTTGCCCCCTTTAAACCAGAGGAATATTTTTCCCATTGAATATTTGGCAGAGGTTTTTTTCTTTCAGTTCCTAAAATGAATCACTTTACAACATTTCAGAAATAGAAGGCTGAGTTTCTTTGTTGACTCTACAGGAAGATCAGACTTCAGAAAGACACCTTTATTTAAGACTTTGTGTAAGGATTTTCCTTCCCACTTCTCTGCTCTGGAAAATAACAGCTTTTCTGTCAAGGGTTTTGTGTAGTTCTGTGAGTAAACTTATTCCTACACTGTATAAAGATTGCAATACCTGTGTACAATCATAAGCATTCCCTTGTGAACTTAAAGGGCAGGAATAAATGTCAATGAAAGAAAAATAGAGGAATAAAAAAGATAAGAAGATAAGTCTACTGTCTGTTTCCAGATCTCTCACAGATGTACATTAAATTTCCTTGGAAACTAAGGTAAAAAGTTAATATTTAGTACGAAACAAACTATCAGAAAATTAAATTCAAGTAACAGGAAATGGGAAATTTTCAGCTCAGGGATTCCAGAGACTCCAATATTTTTATAAATTTCTTATTTCTTGTAAACTGAACAGAAGACACAAAAATGACATGTTACATGATAAGTGGATGCTAATGTAAGCGGTCATTTACATTAGCATGCTGAGCAGCAGGTCCATTTGAATGACATAAATGGTAACTTAACAATGTCTGGCACAAGCCCAGTCTTTCAGAAACAAAGTGCCTACTCCACACGTGGAGTGAGGACTTCCGAATGAAACATCAGTGGGAACTGGAGATTCTGACAAGGGTTTGTGCCCAGACCTTTCACCTTCATTAAAAAAATGTTGTTGTTAAATTGACAAAGATTGAAAAAATAAATTATATGAAGTCTGGAAAACCTACCTTAGAGTAAATGGGTAAATCTGTTTCCTTTACATACAAAGGTTAAGAAATAACATGACAACAGTTTGAAATTACCTGCATTATTTCCTGTAATGAAGTCTTTAATCTAGTAGATAAAGGCATAATAAAAAGGAACTGAAGCTACATAAATACAAACTGAAAATAATCCCTGATTTTTAAGAGTAAATAAAAATTACCTATTGAAACAGCTGTAGTAGTTTCTCTGGAACCTTTTTAAATCAAATAGATATTGTGATTTTTATCTTAAATCTAGACAGATATATAAATTCATAGGGTACAAAAATAGTAGAATAATTAAATTATATATATATATATGTAAGTAATGATATTGAATATTAGAAACAGATGTTGATATATGCAAAAATCACTGAGAATTGCCACTTTTTCATTTGGGTGATTCAAAATTCTACATTAATATCAGTGTTAGTACTATCTGTTCAAACTGGAGCTAATTTTTTTGCAATTCAGAGTTGAACAAAGAGACTTTCTTCTGTGGTAAAGACAGAGTTGTTTCAATCACTAGGGGCTATGCGTTAAGCAAGACACACGTGTTTTTGCATGATAAAGCACTATTGATCATTTATTTGCATGGGTGTGTATGGCAGTACTTCATCAGTCCAGATTTTCCTTCTCTCAGCAGTTACACTTGATCAATGACCAAGTAGCTGGGAGGAAATTAAAATGCTCTGTACATTTTTATCCGTATGTGAAGGTGTGGTGTCTGACCCTTGCAGGCGCCTGAGATACCACAGGACTGTTCAGTGTACAGAGTAGTTATGGTGCCCTTGGTGCCCTAAAATGCTCCTTCCTTAGCTTGGACTGGAAGCACATGTGAGGCCACCCAGTCAGAGCCTGACAGCTGAGCTTCCAGACTGCAGTTCTTGCTGATTTAACCTGTCAGTTTGTCTCCTCACAGACACCTTCAACATAGACATTACTCAATTTTCAGTAGACCAAGCTGCAATCTGAGCTCAACCAAACACTCTGGAAATCAAACAGATTTGATCAAACCTGGATGTTTGGCAAGTCTGAAATAAACAGACTGTTATATTGGTAGTAGAGAAGAAGAAAATATAGACTAAAAAAAGATGAGACAGAACAATTCTCAGGAGTTGTTGTACTGGATTTTAAGCATTTGCTATATATAAAAGAATGTGAAATGTCAGACAGCCCAAATCCCATTAAAAATACTGCTTCATCTGACCCATTTGGTGTGGTAAGACAGTGAATAGATCTGACTGTTTATTTAGAAGTATTACGGGCGTTGTATTGGAACAACTGATATAAAAACACGCTATCCCACGCTCCCACTTTTCCCGCTATTTGCCAATTCGTAATTACAGTATGTAAATACACAGCAGAATGGGTCTTTGGTTAATCAAATTGATTTAATTGCTGAATCCCCACAGATGAATGTGAACAGAGTCTTCTCTTTTCTCATTTTTTGTTGGCAAAACATAGCCACACAAATGATAAAAATTCCACCAGAAATGGGAATGGGATTTGAATAACTGTCTTACTGGAGCACTGCTAGAACACCTGTAGTCAGATTCGAAAGACTTTAATAAGGTAATTCCTCATAATTTTGGACCTGTAAGTTATGACATACCCTAGAGATACTGAATTAATTAGGCCTTTGTAGATTATCAATGTGTAGATGTCTACTTTTTATGGAAATCTGGCATTGTTTTTCATTTCCTGAACTACATAATTAAGAGGGCAGTAACACAAAAAAATGTTGCAAAGAGTTCACCAGATATTCTCATTGGTTCATAGTCTGGATATAAAGCTCTTGTCATAGTTATGAGTGTTATTGTAAATATCACGTTTAGTACATGGCACATTTAGCCACGACATTATCCTGATTGCTTGTGGCAGGTAACTGATTCATATAAACTGACGAAAGAAAGTTTGGATATGTCCTTGACAAAACAGTGGGTCATTAAAATCTGATGACTTCATGAGCTGGTGGAAACACATGTAAATTTCAGAGTTTTGGACATGCACTGGATACATTCATGCTACAGGCCCAGGAATTTGAAATTTCTTCAGACCAGGTTAAAAGCTTTCTCATGTTCAAGCTCTATAAAAAAGCCAAACACATTCCTGTGTAAGCTTAGGTTAACCCTTTCTTTCTATGTTAAGAAGTCATGAGTGCACACTCTTGTAAGGTTGATAGCCTGAAGGATTTGGGTATCAAAATCCAGACCTATTCCCTGCTATAAATCAGAAGTGAAGCCTCAAACTTGATATTTGTGATAAGATAAACTAACCCCCCCTTTATATAGAAGCTTTGTCTTGATCCCAGTCCATACACTAGACCCTGTGACCTTTCCTTACATTATACAGAGGGAATGAGGAGTAGTAGGAGTAGTAGTAGTAATGATAGAAGTGATAGTAGTGGTAGTAGTAGCAGCATATATTTTTCTTCGACTCTTCTTTGAACAAAGCCAGCTGTCACTGCATACTGGGTCCTATTCCACAGGCACCTGAGTGGGCCTGTGAGAGTTTGCTCACCAGAGAATTCTGAAAGAATATCATGTCTTGATAAGGTTTGGCACACGTAGAGTTTAGACTTTTCTGGCCTGCTAATTTACTAAGCTGTTTCTAAGAAAGCATAAATTTTATAGATCTTCAAGATCTGGTTTAGTTCCACAGCCAGAGACCTGAATTTAGAGGTCTAAAAGTATCTGTATGTGAGGTGGAAGATTGGCTTCCCACCATAGTAATTCAAAGCCTAGTCAACACGGTCAGGTGAGTCTAGAGAGTTCTTTGGTTTACCAAATGAGATGATTCCTTTACACTGAGTTAACTGAGCCTTGCTGACTAACAGCTCCATTTATTTTCCTAACAGATGCATTTGAGGTGCCCTGATAGCTTTCCTTGCCAGTCCAGTAGACCTCAACTCCTCTGTTACATCTTTCAAGCCTATGCAGATATCTTAGGTATTCTAGGATGCCTAAACATCATTAGCTGAATATGGTTGAACATCTGACCTGTACCCCAGGTTTATACTCTTTGAGAGGCTTAGCCATTAGCATACTCATAGACACTTGCATTTAGGTAAATTAACCTAAATTTCTGAGTCTGAAGGTGAACCCTACTGGTAAAACTCAGGGGTTTGTTCCCTGCTGATAGTGTTGTCAGAATCAGTTTTCTAGTTAGGCATTGATAAGTCTTATGCCAAGGCACCTATTGCCCTTATTCACCTTTGTCCATAAACGAGGAGTAAGCTCAATCAATTCTAGACTACCTGAGCCTTGAAACAGATTCACAAAGGTCACTCATATTTCACAAATAATGCCACTGCTAACTTTTGATCTCAGCAGTTCATGGGTAAACTGATTTCAATGCTTACTATACGTTTCTTTAAGACTCGGGATAAAACTGCTGCCAGATTTCAATTCTAAACAAAATAAAATTCTTTACATTGCTGTTGTATTTGCTTTGTGTGATAACTACCTTTTCAGCCTATTACTGAACTCAATTAGAAATTCTTACTTGTGCTTCAGTGCTTTGCTGAGACTAATGAACAAAGTTTCATAAAATCAGCTTGTGACCATGTGATGACTATTAAAACTTATAAAACCCTTAACAATTATCATAAGGAAATCAGCATACTATGGCATTGTTAGAGGGTGCATCGTGAACCAAAGTGCTTCTAGCTCATCAGAGCTTTGCCTGTTCATGCTGGAGCACAGACCTGGTTTTAAGCAAACAGATGGAAATACAAGCCTCTGATATTCCTATTCCACTTTGTGCAACAAACATGTTTAGAAAGAGGAATTACATTGACCTTGAAAAACTATTGCACTGTACTCTACACTCAAATTTCTTCCTTTCATAACTCTCTTTTCTATCAGTTTCTATCAGTGTTATGTATGAAAGCAAGTTGTTCACATTTTAGTTTTTTAAACTAATAAAATAACTGCCACACACTATTAAGACAGTTTTATTCCAGATAAATTAGCAGGTTTTAGAAGGCTTTCATAATTTTCTTCCTTTCCACCCTACTAGTAACACTATGGTATTTCTTGCTGCCAGCCTGGATACTAATCCTTTTTGTTGGTGTTTCCTGCCCTAGTGTCTCTTCTGGCAACAACCAGAGTTGGCCCCTCATAATTGTCCCTCTCCTTCAGATTCTGGCTAGAAAACTGAGAGTGCTGTAGCCAGACTGATAATTATTTCACAGTGGGACCTTCCAGTACTATTCAGAGATGCTGAGAAACATTTGCTTTGGAGAACACCACACATGCCCGGAGACTTACACATGCTATAATTTTTCAGCAGTCAGAAGCTTTCCTTTCAAGTCTTTCTGCAATTCTGTTTCTCCTTCTAATGTCTAATATTTGTTTTGTGTCTTATTCCCCTTGCATCTACATTCACAGCATGCCTATTTTGTGTATCGTAGCAGACAGTGGGACCAGGATACTTCTTCATGTAGGTATCTACAAGTGAGCTGTTCAGACTAGGTTTTTCTTAGAGAAAACAGATGTCCATTTTAGCGTGTGTTCCACAAAGTCCTCCAAGAAGGCCAGATGAATTGCAACTTAAAACTATGAATTAGTCTCCATTGGCCACAAATGGATTTATTTTAATTAAGAGAAACATATATATATACTTCAGATGTCTATATCTATACAGGAATTTGACCATAAAATGAGAAAAAAACTGTCTAGCATAAACCATATGATCTTTAATAATAAATTTTGTGTATAAGTGGATAGCATAATAAAACATACAAATAAAAGCAGAAAATTTATTGTCTAGTCCTTTATACAGCTTTGCTTTCTCCACCCTGCCACAAAACAAGCTATAACTTCCCTGTTGTTCACTTTTTTTCTCATGTAGAGCTTTCATTGTCCACTGAATACTTCAACACTGAAAGTATTGTATTGTACTTAACCTAACAGCCGCTCAATGAAGTAATCCAACAGCATATTAGAGGTGCCTACAGAAACAGAAACATCCTGGCCATAAAAAATAATGCCCTTGAAAAGCTATTTGGAGAAACATTTCGTTCTCTTTAGTCTTTCAGAATGAAGATGTGTTGTATGAGGTATTTTATACATGCAAATGCTTCATTTTCTTCCTTTAAGTCTTTATAGTACTATTTGTTTTCAAATGAGTTTTGTGGTTGTTTCATACAGGGAATGTAAAACCCAGGGTACATGTCACTATTCTGTGGTTTGCCATATACTTTTCTTTAATAAATCATCATTGAAGATGTGAACAAGTCTAATTTCACAGTGTAAATATTTCCCTTTCCAATTTGTGTGTTTGTATGTGTGTGCCAAAACCAGATTTTTCTAAAAAACAATAATCTAAAAACCCACAAATTCAGCACAGCATGAAGCAATGCCAAATAATACTCCCATGGAAAAACTGCAAATGATACAGACCATTTATATTTATGAATTCTGGTCTTGAAGACATACCTATGTTTTTATTTAACTTTGTTTGGAAGCCATGTTCAGTGATTTCTGGATTCTTGGGAACATAATGATGTATATGGATCATAAATGACCCTCCTGCTGTTTGTCTGCCCAGAACAGACCTTTGGGTAAATAAACAATCTCAAACATAACTAAAGTATTGGTATACTCCAAACTTCAGGAAAACTTTGAAAACATGAATACTGGAAAGAGTATCAGTTACACAGAGTTATAGAATAAATTAGTTTGGAAAGGACCTTTAAAATCAAACAGTCCACCAATCATTGACCAAACACTGCCAAGCCTGCCATTACTCTGTATTCTTAGGCATTAAATCTATGTGTCTTTTAAATACCTGTAGAATGGTATTTAAAACAGATGGAGAAAAATAATTTCTCAGTTCAAAACTGGTTTTCTCTATTTAGTCTGCTTTCTCACTCGTGACCATGACATAGTGATGGGAAAGCCAAAATGCTAGTGGAGCCCACTGCCATCCACCTTTTGAACAGCTGTGCCATGTTTTACAGGTTACAGCCATGTTAGCCAGCAATAAAAAAGGAGAAGGGCAGTTGTCAGACATGGTCCACAAGAATAGTTGGAAGAGACAGGCTCCAGCAACATGGTTATCTGCTGTGCCTTATCTTCAGCTCAGGTAGATTAGAGGTGTCTCTGCATCAGGCTTATCTGTGAGAGTGGCAGGAAGCCACACAATTTGGGAACTGCTTTCACTGCTTATTTGGTTAATTGGACCTCAAATAGAGCACTAAATGGAAGGACTCTGTTAGTGCCCACTAATCCTGCAGGGAATCACGGACTTCTGATTCAAGGAGATAGAGAATTCATCACTTGGGTGATGAATTTTATTGTTAAGAGGTTATGATTACACATAAAAAAGACTTACCTTATTTTTATTGAGTTTCTTTCTGTTGTGTCTGAACCAGTTTCGTCTGATATTAACTGGATTTATGTCTCAGTTACTTGCTAGAACAAAGATTCTGTGGCATAAATGGCCTTCCAACACAATAGAAAAAAGGGATTAGAAAATACAAATCTACTTTTTGGAAGGGTCAATGTAACAAAAAATAAAATTCTTTAATCCTGCTTGCTTGTTTTATGTGCAGGAAACCAGTGAAGCTTAGACTGTACTAAGTTATACACCTCAGTCACAAGAGCAACCACACAGCCTAACACAGCTTTTGTGGGATCAGTACAGCTGCAGCTCCCATTCATCTACTGTCTGAAGTCACCTCCTTTATCACTAACTTGGTGCCTATGCACTACCCTGACATTATATCTCTACTACTTCTGTGACTGCAATAAAGACATATTCTAGAGGAAACACAGCTGACATGCTCTCATGTGTTCCAGTTACTGTGTCCTTTCAAACAGTACAATGGAACAGCAAAATAAAGGCAGATGTTCAACCATTTCCCAGTGTTGTGCATCCCAGTTTCCTCAGGAGCAGAATTTGTGGTTCAGTCTGTGCTGTTGACTCTCAGTTCAGCTAGATCTGGGCAGGCCATACCCTTAATCTTCAGGACTCACTGTCATAAGCGACACTTTAGTCACAGGGCTTTTCAGAAAAAGACCTCACACCCTTTCCTTCCAGATTCCAGGCCACACTGGTATCCAAAAAAATCTAAAAAAAATAAATTACTTTTCCAGTTAGCCAATAAAAACTTGAAGCTTTAGGAGAATATATGTCAGAGTGATTTCACATTTGTATTGTCTCAGTCATACTTCTTCACTCTCACTCCTCTCAATTTATTATGTTTGGCCACGTTGCTGGATCTGCTCTACTTCAGTTCTTTTGCACTCCAGGAAATCTATAATTATTATTTAAGAATCAGAATTTTGTCAAAGCAGTACAGCCCAATTAATCTTTTTTTTGTAATAAATCTAATAAAATTGAGGTTTGGAAAACATATTCATGTTGTGAACAGTGGAAACAAACCACTGAGGCATTCTTAAATGTCCTCTGAATGGTTAAAGCTTTTTAATGATCTAATTTGCCCTAGAGCAACAGTTACCATCATTTTGTACACTGTGATTTCCAGATGTAGTAGCCACAGAAAAGGAAAGTTCCAAGAACAACATGATTTCTGGGGACACTGATGTTTAGATGATTGGTTTTCATTATCAGACTTGGTGATTATTTTCAGGACTTTTACCACAGTTACTAACATTGTTTTTATTAAACAGAAGACTTCCAGAAGCAAGTTAATAGCTAGGTTTTAGGTTATTCTCTGTTCTTAAAAGTAGTTTCATTAGCAGATAATCAGCTAGAAGCTGCTTGCACTAGCTCTACGCATACACCCAGCTCTTCCTGTGACTGGCTCATGTACAGTCCTCCCCAAAGATCAGGGGTACTCCTTGCAAGAACAACACTTCCTAATCAGAGCAAGGCACCACAGGCCATGTCTCAGGCATAAAGCTCTGAATTCCCATCCTGTGAAACAGTGTCAGACATGTGTATGTATTTTACTGAATGGCATTCCACTAAACCTGTACATAAGGGTGTGGCTTCTCTTGATAGAAATATAGCAAACAAATTAACTTCACTCATGTTTTAGCCAAATAAAAAGTGCAAGACTAGGCTGACAGTCCAACAGAAACAAATAGTCCCCTTTGCCAGCCAGAGATCTGCCTCTTGGAAATGCATTCTTATTAGAGGTAAGGAGAGAGCCTTGGCAAGTACAAATATGCTGCAATAGGAAGTCCTTTAGCCTCTTAGAAAAGAAATTTCAGTACTGACAAAACCAAGACTACAAGAGCATCCACACAGATTCTTGAAATTAATCCTTCCTGATTTAAAGTGGAAGACAGCAAAAATTTTATTGAATCGTCCTACTGCTCTCAAATTATAATGTGCTCTACTAGATTGCAGGTCAGTCACACCAATCTGGAGGATATTATTTTTTCCTTTCCCCCCCTGACTTATTCTTTTCACTCCAACAGCACTATTGATGAAGACCTCAGGAAAAAAATACCAGCACCCAAGACACTTTGATGGCCTTTCCACTGTGTAATTATACTTACTCTTGATAACACTAAAGACATGCCTTATTGGTAGTGGCACAGGCTGCTTTCCTTTTCACAGAGAGATGGATTGTTTCTGCAGGCCTTGATGGCCTTCAAATTATCTGAGCACAGAAAAGAGAGCAGAGTGAATTTTATTTTAACTCATTTTATTTCTAAATTTATTTCCCAGTAGCTAGAAGGTGATGACTGCCCCAGCAGTCAAGTCAATTGTTATCTGTGGGACTTGATTATGTTTAGACCCAGTCTCTCATTTTGAGCAAGACACAGTTAATGAGGAGAGAAATGAAAAGTGCATTGAGTCACAGTGTGTTTGTGGTAATTTGTGACACATTCACTCTACTCAGTTCTTTGTTTATTCCTTCCCCCCTCCACACAGGTCCTGTAGAAAAAGGAACAGATAAGCGAATTCAGTGGTAGACAGTTAAGGGTGTTGAAAGTAATGAATCTATATCTCTCTATCTCTTTCTCCATTGTTGGCAGTAATTGGAGCAGTGTTCATCTATACAGTAAAATGCCAGTGAAGCCCATCTTAATGAAACATCTTTTTTTCCATTATTTTGCAACACATTTTTCATTGACACAGCTAGTTTTTATTTTCACTATATGCCCTTTTTTTTTTTTTGCAAGCGCTTTGCCACTCTTCTAAATAATAGTCCATTAAACAGTTCACAGTGTGTGTTCTGTAGAAATGTAAAAAAGTGATTGGATGATACTAATTAAGGAGAGATTTTGTTTCCACTTACTGCAGATCAATGGTGGGTTACATTAAAGCTGCATTTTTGTGATGAGTTTAAACACAAAAGAACAGCTGTGCTAAATACATATTTCAAGGCTTACAGGTAGGTCAAATAAATCTTTCTTTCTTTGCTTGTCTATTTTAAAACTATAGCAAACTGTATGCAAAGAATAGTAGTAAAATAAAAAAGGCAAATTTCTCACTGCAAATATTTTTCACTTGTGGTAATAGAAACAGCTAATTCAGGAATGGCAATTGCATTGCATTGAGATCCTGTTGGCTTTTAATTTCATCTATAGACTACTATGCATTAATTTTAATGAGACTTTCTTTCTTCTGTTTTCTACAGTTGCCACTCTAAGGTATTCCATCTCTGATTTATGGCAGTACTAGATACAGGAATAAAATATATTAGTGAGAAAACTCTTCCTGTATTTGAACCCACAATTCTTCCTTTAATCCTAAATTATTCTGAGCACAAAATGTAACCAAAATCTCCATACAGAGATATGTTCATATGCAAAGAAGAGTGGCAGCTCATTCTAGTCAGATCAATTAAAATAAAAATTCACTATTCGTTGGCATTCCTTGATCAGCACAAACAACAGTCAGAGGAAATTCACCTGGTTGCCTCCAAGTAACATAATGAATCCTGAACATATATGACAAGGAACTAAAAGAGAAAATGCTTTTCAGGCACTTGCTCTAAATATTAAATGCACAAAACTGTTTTTAAATGAGTTCACTCTATTTTAAAAATGTATTTTCTTTAATACAGTATTCTATATAAGGAAACTATAAGCACTGGTTTTATCCAGTTCATTTCAATATCAAAAGCATACAAGAATTTTTGTTCATACTTTCCTTGCATTTCAACAATCTAGATCCCAATTCTAAACTACTATTAGCAGACTAGAATAACATGAGTAGTCTTTGTATAGCATGGACTAAGCAAGGTGCCTGATACCTTTGATTTTGTAGAAACCAAGGTCACATATAGATTTACTACTATACAACCAAAGTTTGTACAGAACAGATAAAAAGGTCCATCTTTACTGTTTTAAGTTCTAACTATCAAGTCAGCACTGCGTGCCTTTCATCCAATCAGCTTAAATCAAAAGTTAGTTCAGAATTTATAGTACCTTTGTTTCATGTTGAAATCTGGGTGGTCTCAAACTCTTGAAAGGAGTCATGTATGCTGGAAATTGACCAAACTCTGGATGTGCTCCCTTCTCAAAGAGGTGCATTTGTGATAATTTTAAGAAAGTCTTATTTGTGTGTGCTGCGCTTGACACCTTCTGCACAAAGACAAGAATATCCACGGCTAGTGTGAAAGGCCTGCTGTGAGTCTGAAGACTACTTGTCTATAAACACACAGACAGTAGCACCTGAGCTCCATGGCTCACTCCATAGTGGGTCAGTTACCTGCCTTTTCCACGGGTCATGTAGAGCTGGTGTTTTCCTAACATCATTATTGAAATGCCTTTTTCCTTTACACACCTTGGTATACAAACAATTCCATTTTACAGCACATTTTTGGTCCAGAAGGATGCTCTGTTTCGTCTGTGTATCAGCTGACTGATCCTATGAAAGAAAAGGCTATTCAGTCACAAAATGTGAAAGCTTGTACGGTGTGTTATAGAATTTAAAAGCTATGCTGAGACCAGGCAATGTTCAGCAAAGGCCTGTTTTCAAGAGTGACATCCACTCTTGAAGTGAAAACAAAGACAGTGGGAAAGCATTCTGCTAGTTACAGGGCACACTTCCAGTGAATAAAATGGTCTTTAAAACCTGCACTACTGTGCACCCCACGCTGCTTTTACTGCTGCTATGAACTGGATAGATTAGGGTGAGTAGCACAATTTTTAGTTCAATTTTACTCAGTGTGTCTGTAGTTGTAGAATCCACATGTATAGAAACTCTATTCAAGGATGGGTTATCACTGGTATTCTCACAGCAATTTATACAAGGAAGTTTCTCCTGGTATAATTCATTAAAAATTAATCAACCCATTTCTGTGCAAATCTCTGTGACATGTGTTCTTTGATGCAGTGAGTGCTGAATAGTCTTTTATTATGAAATGACACAAGTGGAACTTTCTAATTGGCTGTCAGTGATGTCATATCCAAGTAAATGCACAAGTTGGCTTATTTCTCTTATTATGAACATTCTTCATGACAGATTCAGAGTTTCTGGAAAGCTCCTGTCCCTCTTTGGTAGTTAACATCACTTTGCTGGAACAATTACAGTTATGCCTCTGTAATAGGATAGAAACCTGCCAGTGTGTTTTCCTGTCTTTGTTTGCATATGGGGGATACTTTTCTTTCTTTTGCTATGTTCCCCTGCTGCCCACAGGGGCAAGTGGAACTTACCAATTGAAACAAGTGACAACTTTCTTAGGCATCCTTTCAGGGCTGTCTTTTTGGCTGGTTTCATGGATTGTGTCAAAATCAACAAGAAATGTGGTCATGCTCATAGTTAACAGACTTCATATAATATGCAGCAGTTTCATCAGTACAACCACAAAAGGTACATAGCCAAGACACATATGGAAACAGTGAGATTTTGTTCTTGTGGTTTTCAGCTTATTTATGTATTTGGTTAACAGTGCCTGCAGGAGGATTGCCACATCTCCAGCCTTCTCAGGAGGGTCAGCTTTCACTGCAGGAGGATTTGCTCCCCAAAGAGTGTGCTTTGGCAGGAGAGGTCCAGCTTACATTTGTTTTTCTCTGTTACCCATGTTATGTACTTACAGAGCTTAGATAAAGGCCAAATGTTTTGCTTCTAAGAGTCACCTTTCAAAATTATGTGGCAAGGTGCCACATCCTCTTGCTATTCTCCATGCAGTTCTGCAAACCAAGATTTCAAACCCATAACTTCTTTACCACCTCAGCTCCTAACTATGTTCATCCTTCATAAGCAGCTCCGCTTTCAAGTGCAACCTTCAGCTTATACCCAGCTTCAAGATCTCTGGTCCCCAGGCCTTTGCAATTTGACAGGACAAGCCAGGATCACCCTCATGATGACCATGGCCTCTCTTGCTCTCTCTGATCTCACACAAACTCTCATCACCTCCTTCTGGATCAGTCCCAACCAGGTTTGTCAGGAGTGTGAGGCACTGCAGAGTTGTGTTGTTGTTAGGAGGAGTACAGAGGTTGGCATCCTCTAGGACAGTCTGCTGAAGGCAAGGCCACAATCTGATCTTCAGCTCTATGCCTGGAACTCCCTCCTCACATTACCTAGTGCTGTGTTTAAGGTATATGAAGTAACAGAAGATAAGTTCACCAGGAGACTCCAGATCCTCAGGTGATTTGCTTACTGGATGCTCTCCCAGATGCCCATGATTATTACTAATTACATGCAAAATGACAATGCAGCTTTGGTAATTCTTATTCTCCAAGGCCTGGAAAAAGGTTATGGAATATAATGTGCAGTAATCCCAGCTGATAGAGCTAGCATGGTGCTACTCTAAAAGAGGCTGGAGTTTAGCAGTCAGAGTTACTTAATTAAAATATCAAAAAGAGTGAATGCAAAACACAGCTTGAGAGAGATGTAAGTGGGTTTTGCCAGTATCAGGTTGTTCCATCTTCTAGTCTCTGAATAGTCCTTGGTTTGTTTTGTCTTGTTTTAGGAAAAATAGAAGACAAATTTCTTTCCCTTTTTTCTATCCTTTTAATTCCTGTTCGTTTTTCCCCCCTTATTTCTGGCAGACAATGGCTTAATCTAAAGAATAAAGACACCATACGATTATATCATTTTCTAATCCAATTACAGATCTTTGATATGGCCCCTTATCTTTTTTTTCTTCATGCAGTGATATAGAGATCACATGGTTCTTTAAACTTGAAAATATCTTTACTTTTCAGATCATGCCTTTACCTTTCCTTTGCATTTCACTAAAACACAAATGTGTAATATTTAATTATTTGATTCCTATCTTGTGAAAGGAAGATTAATAGAGACATTAATGAATACAGTAATGTAATCAACAGTTAACTTTCCTAGAATAATTTGATTGGGATTTCATTTTACAATACAGGTGAAAACCTTGGTCCAGTAAAATTACAGCATTCCCCTAAGATTTAATAGGACCAGAATCTCATTATCTACTTTCTGATGACCTGAAAATTTTCAGTATTTGGCCATGGTCATTTGACACCAGTGGAACTGCTTTGTTGGTTCAGTTTGTGTTAAACTTCAGAGGAATAGTCTCCCAGCTGCTCTGCCTTGGAAAGAGGAAAAGCCTTTTTCACAGCAAGGATCAACAGCCCAGTTAGGCAGCAGCTGCTGCAATGGTGTATGTAGAAACAGTCGTAGTCACCATTAGGGCTGTTAAATGCACTCCCATCACTTCTTAAAACCTGCACATGCCCATTGGTGACAAGAGGAGTATTAATCACATGTACCATTTTGTTAAAAATCATCCACCTATTCATCTACTCTGCCTGCCTATAGAAGTTTGAGATTTTCCTGTGGGCTAAATTTAAAAGTTGAACTCTTAAATCTCATGCAGTATTTATGGAAGTAGCAGAATTCTTTTATGAGATACAGAGGATGCATAAAAAGAGTTTTGTGATCCTTGATCTTTTATATTTACTGTAACTCATTATTTGATTCAGGAAACCCTGCCTTGTTCACTGATCTTAGCAGTGTCTGAAAGTGTAATATAGACATTCCTCTTTCTCTCTTTTTTTTTTTTTTTTTCCCCTGGCTGTTGTTTACATATTCTCCCCCACAGGTAAGCAGAGTAGCTACAGTACTGGCCCTCCCAAAGCTGGTTGCTGAAATTCTTGTTGGTTTCATAAAGCAAATAACAGTCCAGTTTAGTTCCTTTTGCTCTTGTCATAAAGATGACAAAAATTAAGGCTCATGATAGGGTTCACAAAAGAGATTTCTTCCTTGCCCTTTTGCATGGAAGCTAGACTCCTTCAAGAAAAACAAAAACCCTGCAGCTGGACTTTCAAATGTACTGTGAGGCATTAAAATTTTTGTCTTGTCATAAGGACTCATCAAAGGAACTGAATGGCCACCAAGGCTGTGAGCAAGAGCAGCCTGGAGAGGACAGCAGGTGACTAGTCATCAGTGACAAGATGATTCTGAACAGTTTGCTGTGCTGTGACTGCCTTTCTTCCCTTTAGTGGTGTACTTCCTTTCTCAGCCTATCAGTGCTCAGTTAACTGGTATACACAGTGGCAGATTCCATGTTTTTTATCTGGGATAGTATCAGATAAAAATTTATAGTAGAGTTGTGTGAACATGTGTATATAAGTGTAAAATAATGGAAGTTCAGAACAATATAGAATAAAAAAACCAGTAAAGTACTGAAGACAGTACAAAGATGAGAATGCTATATTGTTAAACATTGGAAATGCAAAAGCTATGGTCATTGTCCTGCAGGTTTTGAGTTTCCTCTGTACTTCCCATTACATTCTCAGGTCAAGTTGCTATATGTTATCTCTGCAAGCTTAGGGGCAGACAGTGAAAGCCCCATTGATGCTACTGCACAGGCAATTGAATGAATAGGAACTGTGTAAGAGTTGATTATTAGTAAATTAGAAAAGAAATCCCTTTAAGTATTAAAATATTTAAGAATCGTTTTAGGTATTTTGATTTATTGTTCCAGGATGAGACTTATTATGTATTGGGAATTTCACTGAATATTATCCCACTGTTCTTGGTTTGTGCATTTTTTTTTCTTTTAAACCTCTGCTTTTTATCCCTGATGCACGCCACTATTAAAACTGATCTACAAAACAAAAAAGGTTTAGTGAAGTTTATAAACTGTGTTGAAGACGGTTGGCCTCCCCTGACTCAAAGTGCTCCTGAGGATAAAATAATTTATAACATCAGAATTGCATCCTTTTTGCTTAGGAGGACCCCTTACCTGTAGGCCCCATGAGACAACACAGTCACGAGTTTTTGTGTGTTCTCTCATCTCTGAGGTAAAGCCTTCTCCCAAGAAGAAAGATCTTGATGGAAGGCCCACTGCCTAGGGCATTATTGCCAGTGTTTGGGTAGCACACTGCAGGGTGCCCTGTGTGGGAAGCAGCTACAAGCTGCCCTGTGATAGTCACAGCGATGTTCAGTCAGCTCTCAAACTGGTGTGAGAGGGTGAACACCATCAGGTGCTCAAAACTGCTGCCCTTCAGGGGAATACCCCACACCCCAGCTCTGACATGTTTATGAAAAAGCTGCAGTCATGAGAGGCATGAAGAACATGGGGAAATGTCCTTGGGGACATGTGATTTGAGACATGCAGAGAGAGAGGCTGCTGAGAACATGGCTAGAGAAATACTCTTGGAAGGAGGCACTCCACAATGAAGGGCTACCTTCCAGGGACAACCCACAGCAGGGAAGAGGCATTCCTGAGGTACTGCAGCTGTGGGCAGGGACACCCTTGAAAGCCTTTACTACTGGGTGCCTCTTATGAGAGTGAGGACACCCATCAGAGTGAGGATACCCTTAGGGGTCACAGCCATTGCTGACCCAGGCTGAGGCAGAAGAAAACCATCAACAAGGAAAGAGAAGGAGACAGAAACCATAAAGCACACAACCCAAAACCTTCTGGGGCACACATTTCCCCATCTAAGGAACTGGGATTGTCTGAGTGTAACCCACGGCAAAAATGCAGAAAAAAGTGATCAGGACGGCAGGGAGGAGAGATTTGGCTTAACAAGAGCCCAGATCAGGGAGGAATCCCTTTACTTTTTTGTAGGTGTTTACTTAAAAGTTTCTCACTTGCTGATGGAGTTTTTTCTCAATATACAAATCACTGATTAGAAGTCTCTATGACGTGGCAATAAATTACAGTTTAAAAAGGTAAAAAATTACTGAGATTGTTTACTCACCACAGGCATTGTGATGCTGCTTGTCATGAAAGACATGCATCAGTTTTAAGATTTTTTTGCCTGTTTCCTTGGCCAATGTTCATTCCATATTAAGATGATGTTTAAGTTAAACACAGAGATTTTCTTGTTGAATAAACTATGTTAGAGCTTCACTACTTCAAGTTCAGTTTAGTAACATTTTATCTTTCTCCAGTAGTGGCTTTACACATATATGTAAATGGAACTAAATAATAAGTTCTACAGACTGCAATTTTCTCTTAACCAAAAAACACAGTAATTTTGTAGGAGGATAGAAAAATCCCACTAGACTGGGTTACCTTGCAGAAAAACTCATATGTTGTTAATGAAAGGATTTTAGTGTATCTTGAAGTATTTTTTCAGCTTCCATGGACATAAAATGCCTGAAATCTTAACATCATCACAGAAAAAATAGGCTTAGATTCATAAATCATGATCAGTTTCCCTTATCTGGCAAAATTAGGACCTAGCCCTAAAATTCCTCCATGGTCCACATTCAGGAAATCATCTCTGCTTATGGTAGTAGGAGTCAAACAGCAGTTTATAGTTAAGCACCTGTTTAAGTGCTTTTTTGGGTTGTGTTCAAAAATGAAATGTGTTCATGTCCCTCATGTGTAGATAAGGGTCAGATATAAAATTAGAAGATAGATTTAGATTCCAGTCACCTTCTCTTTAATTAGTGAGTATTCAGATCAGAACTTCTATATGGGACCATCTGGGCAGTGCCATTTTTAATGCATTTATTTTTCTATTTCATCACTGGATCTCTTGCATTACAACTGTGTGTTTTTAAACAGTATCACAACAAAGATGACAAGCTTATTCATTTACTGGCTCAAGTTAGAAAAATTATAACTGAGGTGTTGAATGAAGTGCATTTACTACTTTGACTATGTCTTGCACACAAAATTTTGATTCTCAAAAATTATCACAAAAATCTTTTTCTGCTAAAAATTCTCTAACAAACTATTTACATAAAAAAACAGGATTTTTTTAAAATTATGTTATTTTATTAGGGTATGTTCCTTCAGCATAATACAAATTAACAAGACTATCTTATTCTCTGCATTGAATTATGGCTTTCTAATGGCATGAGGTTCATTTTAAATACCATTGCTTCAGTTGTCAGAGAGATGGACAGAACACGTGAACTTTAACAGAACATCTGCTTCAAAGTGCATATGCTGTAATTTATGGCCATTTCAGTATCACTGAATTGTTGCAAAATTTAACAGGATTCAGTACTTCCACAAAGATATTAGCTAAAAAAAAAAATGTGTTTAAGAATAAAATTACACATGTGGTATTATTAACTTTAAGAGACTGAACAAAGATCCAGGTAAAGTGCCCTTGAGACAGCAAACATCATAAACTAAAAATAAAAGGGTTGGGTGTTTTGTGGAGAGGGGATGGTTATAAACTGGTAATTCTGCAAAATGAGCAAACACAGCTTCTTCTCTCTTGCCAGTTACTGGATGATGAAATCTCTCACAAAGTTTTAGAATTGAACAAGAAAATGTCACAACAGTATGGATTGACATCTGCCTCTGTCAGGTTTTTACAGCTTGCACAAAGGAGGATGAAGGCACAATATCACATAGGGAAACATACCATTTGACAGAAAAGAGCATTTTCTGACCCGACCAACAGTGCTGGGACTCAAGTGAAGGCTCCCCAGAGTGGATGGTCTAAAACATTGATTCATTAGTCTGTTTAATCTTTATGGCTGCTAAGGGAGAGATCCTCCTTGATTTACAATCTGACAGACTGTCATCTCAAGAGGTCCCTGATCACTGTCCCTCCACCAAACTGATAAAACAAAAATATAAACCCTACTGCCCATGATGCATAGAATTAGCATAAGGTTCAAGTGGAAAATGGAAATAAAAAATCACAAAGGACTAAATTCAGTATAGGGAGAAGTGGCTGTCAGGGAGCTACTCATAACTCCCCAGTTTGGGAATACATGTGCTGTTTTCCAGGCTCCATGTGTAATGCAGCCTCAAGTGACTGAGGGAGTGTAGAAGCAGCATAGAAGAGCTCAGACTCTCTACATGCCGCCCACTCACTCTCGTACCAGCTACACCACGTTACGTTTTGTGTTCCAGTGTAAACTGATGATATAGGCCAGATAAATGAAATATTGTCATCTATTGCCACTGAAGATGAAGGTAATCTAGAATGACATGGCAAGGTTGGAACAAGATGATCTCCAAGGTCCCTTCCAACCCAGGTCACTCCATGATTCTATGATCCTATGACCAACCAAGATGGAGACAGCTATGTTGTAGATGCAGAAGGTTAAAGAGGATGAATTTCTTTCTCTCTGTATGCCAGTATTTTGCCATAAATGACTCCTGATAGTACTGTGGTAATGCAATGTTTACAAATGGAAAGATGTGAATAAAGAAAAAAACAATGTGATTATATTCACTAGTGGTGAAAATCATGTCTTTCTGGGGGCAGCAAGGGCCAGCTGGGAAACCAGGTGCTGGGGTAGATCCAAGGGTGAGACCAAAACATCAGCTCACAGTTGTAGCCCTAGTTTCGTGCCTGAGATGTTTTGGTTTTCTGAAATTCTTTTCGCAGGGAATTTTCTGTAAACAAGAGAAGTGTTTTTGTAACTGTACTATGTTTTCATTCGTTTTCCTAGGAGGGACTTCTTCTTGATGTCCCTCTGGTCTGACCGATGTGATTGAAGAGCTTTGTCTTTGTTTCACCAATAAAATTGGTCTATGTAGAATAGTCTAAAAAGGAAACACATCCCAAAAATAAAGGAGTCATTTTCAGCCTTCTGGAGTCAGAGTCTGTGTTGTTGTGGTGTACAACGGCACCACACAGTTGGTGATCTGGGGGTCAAGATCAGACTTACTAAGGGAACCTTGGGTCAGACACAGCCCAGGATGGGCAGGCATGGCTCTGGGGAGGGGCCAGGACTTGGGGCTGCGACAGAACCTGGCCCAGGGACCATGGCCAGGGCTGTGGAGAGCTGAAGATCAGTCCCACTGCAGTGACACTGACTGCCCTGGGGTGTAACATAGGGCTCTGGGCCCTGGGCAGGGTGCAAAGAGCTCAGGGGTGGTAGGCAGGACCAGGAAGGGCTGGCGGTGCCCTCAGAGCCCTGGCAAGCTACACTAGTACCATTACACCCTTTTGGTAGGCTCACTGGGTGGGTAAGGTAGGACAGGAGTCAGAATGAAAAGATCTTTACGCATGGAAATGTCCACATGGAGAGTACAGGGTGAGGCCCCGCAAGAGGCTAAAAGTCCACTCAGCAGAAAAAATAGCAGCCAGGCTTACAGTGTCACCAGGCAGAGAAACCTCAGGGTGGCTTCTGACACAGCCCAGGACTGATCCTTGCTGAGATTGGCCCAGAAGAAAGTTATGTGAAAAAAGACAGCATTATAAAGCCTCCCTTGTCCAAGGAGCTTCATAAGAAGCTTTTCCACATGGTGGAAACTACCTAGAAAAAGAACATAAATGCTCAGAAAAAGTCAACTCACTCACATTTTTGCATAACATTTCCTGTCACTCTTAGTAAGTGTCTTCTGTATGGCCAGAGAATGAGGGACCCTGGCACTGGCGTTTTTAACCATAAGAAATTTTAAATCATACAAAGACAAGCTGAATATCCAGAGCAAATTAATATTCTTCACTTCCTGTTAAACCTCAGTGCTTTATTTGCATTTATCTCTCTGGCTGTATTTCTGATTCTCAGGTACCGTAGCCTATATTAACAGTCACTTTGGGTTTAACATCATTAAACGTTCACTGTCAAGTCCCCACAAATCCCTCATTCCCCTGGTCTCTCAGGCTTAAAAAAACTCATTTAACACTAAGGGCTAATTAATTAACTGGGTTTTCCTTTATTTAATGGAGACTACCCTAAACCATAGAACCAAACCCCACTGAAATTTAGTTCACCAGGGCAACCCATAATTATACCCTACCAGATTTAACCACTGTTCTAATTAATATTTATTATTACAGTAGAAGAATATATTGTTGTTATTATGAATATGCTCTTATGGAAAATTGCACAGGCTACAGTGTACAAGAATATTGTATCATGAATGTACAGGAAGAACTGAAGAAGCAAGTGCCATGGTCATTAGGACTGGTTTTCACTCTAAATGAATAAATATAAAAAATTCAGGGTGAAAAAGAAAGACAAATGTATTATTTAACTAGTAAACTCAAGGAAAAAGATCTTGCTCAATTTTTATACCACATTCACAAAAGTTTTCGCACACCTCCAGATGGTCAATTAACTTTTTTTAGTATCAGCAAACTGGTTTTCATTATTTTCACTGTCCATATTGGCTTCCTTAAAATTAATTTTTTCATTGTCCTTTATTTATAGATGATTGCCAGATAAGCATACAAATTCAAAAAGAAAACCAAAGAGGTGTGTGGCTGTTACTTGATGTAGGGTGTGCTAGAAGACAAAGATAACTGTGGTGAATTAGCAATGAGGCACAAACAGGGCATATAGCACTGTATGGTTTTGAACATCTGCTTCAGGTGTGTTGGTAGGACACAGAGGACTGGTACCTGCTCCCTCTATGCTCAGTGGGAGCTCTTCTACTGACATAAATAGAAACTAGTTTCTAGCTTCACACAGCTATAGAAGAAAACATCCAGACAAAACTTGCTCTTTTAGAGACAGGGTTTTTTTTGGTTTTACAAAATTAGTGAAAAATTATTTGCAAGTGTTTCTTTTTTTCCAAGGACAAAACAAAAACCATCAAATTCTCACCCATCTTTACTCTGCAAAACTTTATTTTAGAAGAGTGAAACATTTCAGTATGTTTTATACTGCCCAGCATCTCTAGGTATTTCTATATCCTGAGATGCTATGCCATGTAGAAATATGAACAATCTTGTCCCATGACCTTCTGCATCTTTATGAGTCTGCAAAGAACAAGGCAGAGATACTGATGTGGATCTTTAAAGAAACCTAGCTGTATTGTTCCTAATGTGTACCTCTGCATGATAGTTTTTCAGGTGTGGAACCCACTTTCATATCTCTCCACAGTCCAGCCTTGTACCTTTAAAAAGTCATTCTCCATGGAGTAGTAAGCTAGTGTATCAGAGATACAAATGTACATTCAATTCCTAAAACTAATTGAGAAGTCCACCTCAACAAGGTGGACTCAAACATATCTGTGGCAATAGTCTGTTCATCTTAGCAGATCATTGGACACAAGACTCTACAAGAACCAGCTTTCCAACTGGTCTTATTGTTGTGAGACAGTGATAATTATATTCATTGGAATAATAATGCTGATCATTTTCCACTGGGGCTCTACAGTGAAGAAATTGGTAAATACTGCATGTATTTCTGCATATAACTTTTTGAGTGCATTTAGTTTTGCCCTAAGGCAAGGAAAAATCTTTTGGAGCACAGGTAAATATTTCAGTCCATTAGGAAACACTGAGGTAGGGGCATTCAGACCCCATTGCTTGTAGGCAGGTACATGGAGTTAGCACTGCATGTCTGACAAAACAAAGAAGCAGCAGTGTTTAGAATAGACAATAAGTAAGGAAATACAGCTTTAAATTCCAATATGGGGTAACCAAAGCTATGGAAATGTTAATGAGTTGTATTCAGCAGAGGTAAAGGCAGCAGGGAGGAAAACACCAGTACCTGGCTGTGACTTAATTGTTACTTTACAAGTGTTTATGTGCTCTGTGTTTAATGAGCGCAGATTGGGAGTCCAGGACTCAATTAAAAATACTATAAACAAAATAGAAGAGTACAAAGGCAAGGAGAAAGCATGACAAATCCACACTCTAGGGCATTGTGATTGGGAAAACATCATATCACATATAAGATGTCCCCAGATCTAAAGGAACAGCAACAAATGTTCAAAGGGATCACCTAAATGATTCAGGAGTAGATTTGAGAGAGTCTATGACACAAGGAGTAGCTGCAGCTGAGAAGATAAGAGGAGACCCTTTATCTTAAAGGCTGAAGACCTATACACCAGACAGAAAATTGACATGGCTAGAAATATATATTTAGTGTTGAAAAGTGTTTACTTCAAAACTGTAGTGTGCTCCAGAGAATGTAAGGATTCCCTCAGAGTTGTCATTTTTGCTTTTTTAGTATTATAGGAGCATCAGTACTCAATTGAAGACATGGTTCAAAGGGCATCATCTTCCATCAGGCCTAAACTGTCTCTGAGCTTCAAATAACTCATGCATACACACAAATCAAATCAAATAATCAGAAACATGAAGTGAGCAATAATGATTAATGACAGAAATGGGAATCAATGAATTATATGCCATTTTTTGAATTATCCAATTAGGATTTAGATACTATGAAATCAGCGCTGTAAATTTTGATGACAATGCAGTTTTGTCTCTTTTAGAGCCCCACGACCACCACAACAGCAGTGTTCCAGGCAGTGTATTAGTCAAGTAGGATGGAAATACCAACCACCTGCAAGTCACTACCCTTGGCAAACGAGTTATTGTCACTTTTGATTCTGACTGTTAGCAGTATCACTGGTTTCATCTCACAAGACAGTTGGTGTCTGTTAATAAAGCCATTATAATTAAGATAATCAGTTGTTGCTTCTGTTTTGATTTAGCTGCCAGAAAACAATAGTTAGAGATGTCAACTTTCTTAAAAAGGTCAAAATTGAGATGCATATTCAGAAGCAGAAGCTGGGACACCGGAGAAGACTGAAGTACTTGCAGGATTCAAGGTCCTTCAGCTAAACACAGAGCTCCTAAATGGAGCTTTATGGATAAGGACTGCATGCATTTTCAGGAATTTACGTCTTCACATTTATCTTTGTCTGCTTTTGTGGATGATCATTCTGTCTCCAAGATATACTTTTACCTACAGGACTACCTTGTGACCACATTGTTGGTGTTTCCAAAGGAAGAAAACTTTCACTTCTCAAAACACTTGTGCATGCACTCAGGAGAACAGTTCTCTCACACCCAAACCTGTCTGAGAAATCTCTGTTGTGGGATCTCCTTCTGTGATGACCTCACATACCATTAACACCAAGGGGGCAAGATGACCCTCGTTAAGAAAGGCCATGCTGTCATCAGCCTCAGGGCAGATGAGAGCTGTAGGCAAACTGATTTCAGAGTTTTCAGGCTCACAGCAAGGACAGTATGGATGCTTGGGTACTCCTGATGAGATATCCAGTAAGATAATAATTGTTTCATTATTATGTTGCGTAGAAAACTATTCTCATTTTTCTTAATTAATTTTTGGGTTGCAGATGTGGAAAACTCTATAAAAAGAAGTGGTCCATCATTATTTATTTCAGCCTGGATTTGTTACGATGCCTTGAGAAACTGTTCAGAAATGCTACATAGTGATACTAACACATTACCCACAGACCAACCCCCTACCCCCCCACCCCTATATTCTTGTATTTTACAACCTGCAATTGCATAGAATCACTTATTGCCAAGTGGTCATTTTCCCACATTTGTTATGAAAACAGGATAAATGCCAACGTTTGTCAACATCTTGTAAATGATGAGTCTTAATGAGGCAATCTAGTGTTTCACCCCTCTGAGGAATCTCATAATAGGATGAGCAAAATATCAGGTTAAAGGAAGTGGGAGGTAATCCCAGGGGACAGACCTTTTCTTGTACAATATATTCCTCAAGGTTTTGCTTGGAGTGGGTTCTAGGATGCAGGCCAATTTGGCGTAGCCCCTTGTACAAAATTTTAATTGTATTTTTATCAAATCCAGCAGAAATGTAGTCTGCATGTTGAATCTGTCAGCAAGCAGTGCCCTGGGAGAAAATAACAATATGAGCTTTGAGAACTTTCACCTAATACATGAACTTAAAGTTACTCTTCCTAAGCTGAAGAATATACCTAATGTGCATTCTCTTGATCTGTCCTGCTTTTTTGATTTGTTTGGGGTTTTTTTTAACTTTGATTTTGTAAAATATATTTCTGTCTTTTGTGCTTGCTAATTTATTTCAGGAGGTTTCTCTGTAAAAAATGCAAGGCACATTTCAGTCCAGCATTTCTTTTTAGTTATAAGCCAAAGTGGAAGAGAATTCTTGCATCTCCTCTGAGCTTTTTAATGTGTTGCTTTTTTAATATATATGTATATTACTCTGCATTTCAGAATGCTATGCCTTAAAAACTTGAGTAAATAAAGTGTATAAGAGGGCCCTACAAAGGTAATACTTAATTAGAACACGACAGCTTTTTCAGAAACAAGTACTATCACTTCATTGCTCTATAAATGATACTATAGATAATCAAGAGATATTGTGTTTTGATAACAAGAAACATATATGATTTAGGATCCAGCCAACTGTCTTACATAATTAGAGTTTATTAGAAATTTCTTATTTTATTGTCTTGCAGGTTTGTTATTTATTTGGGTAAAACTGAAACCTCAAAGAATGTCAGAGATTTCATTTTGGAGAATTCAAAAATAAGGAAGCATTAAGTTATAGCACTGTTTTGGCCTTAAAAAAATCCACTGGAAAATTACTTCTATTCTAGTAGAATATATTGAATATCATTGAAATCATACATGCAAAATGATGGAAATTTTAGAATTTCATTAATGTCATGTAACTTAATTTCAGTATTTTCTATATCATATAGAAAAATAGTAAGGCTAATAATGAAGTGCTTCTGTAAACTTATATTCTTTTTTTTTTTTTTTTAAGAAGAGTGTGTGGGTGCTGAAAAATTGATTTCTTAAAAGTCTCAGAAATTTCAGTTCTTTGTTTTTATTCTGGATGAAAATAATTCTGAAATTTCAAAATTTCTTTTGGAACAGACATTTCAGTTGTTACTACACGTCACTTCAAGTGGTGAGAGACCCATGTTAATTCTCTAAGATATTTGGCTTCAGAGCACCCATTTCAATCTATGGGGTTTTTTTCTCACCTTATATCCTTTCTTCCTCATAGTGCCCTCTGCATCTCCTGGGATCTCCTCTGCATCTACAATGCCTCGAGAAAGGCAATGTATTGATATATTCTGATTTTCACTTTTGCTGTTCATCTGCATACCAGAGTTTAATTGGATTGGATTGGTCATGACTGTGCCTTCTCCTGCCAACAGGACTGATGTTGTAGTCTTTTCCTACTAATTGTTTGTATAACAACTGTTAATGTTAATCGGAACAACTGCTCTGGTTTGCATCTATTTTGTTTTAATCATCATTTAAGTTAACTTAGAGTCCAAGAAAGGAAGGGAGACCTGCATTACACCTGTGCATTCCTAACAAGCCCCTAGAGCAGCATACTATTTTGAACTTTATTAGCCACTGAATTTTAAGTAGACCAAATTGTCAGTGTTTGCATTTGCAGGCTCTTTCACTGAGACTGTTTGTATAAATATAAGTGAGAGGGAAAGACAGGGAATGCATGCAGGGAGAAGGACAGGCAGAGGTCAGTCCAACCATGAACATAAGTGGAACAGAGTTTTCTGGTTTAGACAAATCATGTGAGGAGACACAGACTTTAGTACTCTCCTTGTCGCAAAATAGATTTTGTGACTTGCAAAACTTATCCACTGAAGTCACACTAAAAAAGGGCAGGTGAGTCAGGTATGTGGGGCTTTGGGAGATGCATGGTGAGGAGTGGCAACAGTGCTAATAAAGATGCTACAGAAAACTTCCATGCAGTAGTCAAGGACCTAAAATAGCTTTCATAGGAAATAAATTATTGGTTCCTTCCTTAACTCTGTGGGGTTCAGAGGAAAATACATAGGAAAAAAATTCATTTCTTGAGGCAAAAATCTAAATTTAAGATGACAATAAAGAGTTTTGATACAAATGAAAACATGCCACTGCAGGATGTACTATATAAAGGCAGACCACGCCCTTTAATCCCACTGTAGCCCTTTCTCCATTTAATAGAAGTGGCAAGATTTCAGGAATAATTTAGAAAGGAAGCTATAGTAAGAGCTGTCCTTCTGACAGTCCTCCTCAATCTCTTCATAAGCAAAAAAGATAAAAACATTTTTGGAAGAGGAACAGTACGAACTACTAGTAACAGGCCACCCAGCCTTTTCAATGCTCACACTTTCTTTTGCTGATATATCTCTAAATCTTCTCTAATTTCATAAATGCAAAGTACTTTCACACATAAAATATGTAGTTATAGTAAAGATGTGGGAGGAGGGAATAAAAGCAACAGGTATTTCAAATGAACCTATCATAAGTTCTACTTTCACTTTTGTAAAAGAAAAAAATAAATAATCATCTATTCTTACATGATATATTGTATTTTCTTTATTTAAACTAAGGCAGGATGGAAAATGAAGTCTCCAGATTATAGCAGACGAAAACCACTTATATTTATTCCTGAATAAATTGTTTCCTAATATTCCTGAGACCTTTTCTCCCCTCCTTTTCCCTCCTGACCCTTCATTTCCTCATTCCGTCCTGAAAATTAAACAATTCATAAGCATACTTTAAAGGAAACTCTTCATTTTACTTAACAAACATTCTCTTGAACCATCAATATGTAGATTATTGACTGACTAGCAGGCAATTACTTGCAGATAACACTAGATTGTGTTGAATTCAGTTAGCTCATTTCTGACCAATGCATGGCAATCTGAATGTACCTACCCAGATGCAGTTAGTTTAGACAGAGGATGTGTGGGAAGAATCACCTGCCCCACTCTCATGTGATGTGAATATATTCTTCCTTTCCAAATGGAGCCTCCTCATCTTGCATCAGTTGTGGCTTGCTTGCAGCTCTCCCGTCGTCATTAGGACACTTGGACATTTGGACTGCAGAAGTACAATCTTCTTTTAAATGTGTAAATAATCATAAAATAAATTAAAAAGAAGCTCTGAAAATGCTGTGTAATGGATATCTAGCTTTTAGCATGATTTGAAACAGCTGAAGAGATTATAATGTTAAATGTCTCTATTCCTTAGTAGTGATTGGATACACAATACATATAGTTACCTATGACCATACAGCTGTATATAAGCAAAAGGTTTCTTGCTGAGTGACTGAATGCAAGCCAAGACTAATAAAACTGTACCACAGAAACCTTCTCCACAGTTCCTGCCTCATGGCCATGTTTCTGTTTCTCAGCTCTAACCATCATCGGCTCCTCTACAGATGTTGTGGTTTAATCCCAGATATCCACAAAGCCTCACAGAGCCACTCCCCACCCCCTCACCAGCGGGACTGGAGAATCAAAAGGGTAAAAGCTGGAAATCTCAGAGGTTGAAATAACAACAGTTTAATAGGGAAAGCAATAGCCGCACACACAAGCAAAGAAAAACAAGGAATTAATTCCCTGCTTCCCATGAGCAGGCAGGTGTTAAGCCATCTCCAGGAGACCAGGGCCCCATCACGCACAACAATTACTTGGGAAGATAAATGGCATCATTCCAAACATGCCCCTTTCTCTGCATACCTCCCCCTATACACTGAGCATGATGTCACAGGGTTTGGAATATCCCTCTGGTCAGTTGGGCTCACCTGTGCCTGCTGTGGCTCCTCCCAGTTTCCCATAGACCCCCACACTCCTAACCAACATGGCAGTGTGAAAAGCAGAAAAGGGCTTGGCTCTGTGTGAGCATAACAAAAACATCTCTATATTATCAGCCCTGTGTTCAAAACACAGCCCCTTGCTAGCCACTGGGAAGAAAATTAACTCTACTGCAGACAAATCCAGCACAACAACTGACCAAAAGACCCTCACTGCAGCAGTGTCATTAAACGATTGTTCAATAACCCTTACACATGACAACACCACGGATCCTTAAAGAATATGGCCTCCAAGGGCCTCCTTTTCTCAACAATGAGTGCACTCAGGTTCTCCATGTGAGATGAGATGCTGCATGTTTCTTCACTTCTCCATTGCAAATCTGGTCTCTCTATGTTACCAAGTTCAACATTTCCAACTGGTAAGGGAACACTGTTGGGAATATTAGTTAAAGAAGTTAGGTCTTTATATTTTTAAATTTACAAAAGAAAGCCAGAGAAGGGCTTTGACCCAGACCCTCACAGATCCACTTTCCACTGAGGCAAAAAATGGTTGGCATGACTTGCTCCTAATAAATAATTTGATCAGGCTCTATCACCTCCTAGAGTGTCTCAAGTGACAACAAAAGGTGACAGTGTTGAATGATTCCACTTTCATCTATTTGACATGATTAAGGGGTTTAGTCTAAAAAATTCCATTCTATAAAAATAAGTATAAATGATGACAGGAAAGATGCAGCTTAGTCCCTGCATAAAGAGATTTGTTTGGGTTTTTTCCTCCTCACATAAATAGAAGTCTTTCTAGGAAGGTGAGTTTGTGTATACTTATCTTCAATTAAGCTGACGAAGCTTGCAGGGAGGCTGTAAAGCTCTGTAAGCTCTTAAGACTGGACGGCACTACCCCATGAGCACAGCATTTAAAATCAGTGGAGACAGAGAACCCCTAAACATAACTCCCTTTAAATAGTCAGACCTTGTTAATCCAAGCTTAGTTTAACCAAATGCCCAAGTATCTGAAATGCTTAAGTGGCAATCTGTCTCCAAGTCTGAATGTACCTTTGATTTGTTAATCTGATTGTAATGGTGGGGGTATCCTGTATGAAATGAAGTTTGCAAACAGCTTTGGATTAATCAGTCTTACATGCTACAAAACAAAGTAGATTCCTGCCACTGTATTCATCTTCAGGAAAGGCTGGCACCTTTTCTCACTGGCTGATTTATAGAATTGCACATTTGGCATAGCTGAATAATATTCAGATGGTAGAGTTTTCTAATGAGGTTGTGCAATGAATGTAAATAAATGGAATGTACCTGAAATTATGCGCCTAACTTTTGAGTAGATTATGTCCTGGTAGCTTAAAAAAATAAATAAATCTTTATCAGAATGCTTTAAGTTTCTGGACAACCTAACTAATACATAACAAATTTGTCACCTTTAAAAGATTTATTCGTGTTTATTTGGCCTCTTGGTCATGTGTTTATTCTGTTATGGTTCCAAGGAAATGCTACACATTAAATCTACTAGATTCTGATATAAGGCTGCATGTCATTTTGGTTCTATTCAAAGAATTTCTTACGTTTGATATCTACAGGACATTAATGCTGGGGCATCTGTCCATTTCCAAAAATGAGCTATCACACATCTGGTTGCTAGTAATAATTGTTTTATCAATGACTCCTTCTCTGAGTCAATAACTTCATTTGGACTGTAGCAGGACAGGTTTGGTGTACAGCCTAACTTACATTATCTAATTTTGTAGCTGTATGTTTTTGTAGTATGCATGAGACTGTCAGACAGACCCAGTGCCATGTAATTTGACTCCTTACCAGAATAAAATACATTTCTGAAAATGCTGTCTCATGTTCTTTTTCCAGAACAGGAAAACAATTCTTCTGTATGTTTCATATTTTAACAAAATTCAAGGACTGGAATTAACAAAGGAAGGTTTGCTGGATTTCTTTCTTGCCTTGACTATACTCTGTATGTATATTTGCATACATATACAAATATTGCACCTCCTTTTTGGCGGCATAGTTGCTGTCACCTCAGCTAAATGCAGGAATAATGCAAAAAGGCCTTGTGACATTGCCAGAGTATTAATTTAACAGATGGACTATTTATTAAAGAATTCTTCCCCCAAATCATGTTTTTCATGTATTTTTCTTCTATCACACTTATGAAGTTCAAATATTTCTCATTATGGAGAGTTATTGCATTGAAAACATTGTCTTGACTACCACGGAGTCATTTGCTTCAGTAAAATAACACTACATAATAGTTAGATGAAGCACTAGCCAGAAGTTTTATCTGAATAATGGTATTAGTGTATCCTGATGAACTTACTTGGGTTTTCAAAAGACTACAAATAACACAGGCTATATGTGGTACCTACCATTATTACTGCCAAATGCACCACAACCACACGTGAAACTGCTTATGATGAAGCCAAATGTCAACGTAACCATGGGAGGAGATCAAGACTCATCTGAGAGAAACTCTGGGCTTCCTGCTCTAGTTTACATTCTGGACATAAAATATAAATATTTCAATCACAGCACTGTTTCTCTGAGGTCCTTTTTTTGGTGTTTTCTTTCTCTTTTGTTTTGTTATTGTTGGTTTTGATATTGCCTAGCTCAAAATGCTTAGCAAGATCACTTGGAAGTCTCGAAGAGACACACTAGAAAAGCCTGGAACAGTTTTATGCACTGAAACAGATTGTCCAGAGATGTTTTGAAGTTTCCCACACTGGAGATACTCAAGAACCATCTGGATCCTATCCTGTGCCATGTGCTCTAGGATGACCCTGCCTGAGCAGGTTGGACCAAATGACCCATGGTGGTTCCTTTCAACCTCACCCATTCCATGATTCTGTGAAGCCTGAGAGTATTCCATAGTGCAAAGTTCCTCAGAGCATCACTGACTCAGGCTGATAAATTGAGCCACTTTAGAATATCAATATGTGGGTCAAACTCAGAAGTCACACTTAGAATCTACTGTGGCCATTCCAAAAACTCTGCCTGTCTTTGGGTTGGGCACATCACTTACAAAACCAGTCATGTGGCTTTGAATTGAGCTGACTTAGGATCCATGTAATGTTTAATAGTTGGTGTGTTTAAGGCCAGTGGTGATACCTAAGAATCATTTTTAACCAGCATTTATCTACTCCTTCCTGCTCTGATTGCTTTCAATTCAGGAAATTACTCTAACTTCTTTGGGTCTTTGTCCCTTATTATATTCATTTTTGAGTCTGAAAAAAATATTAGAGAAATTAACATTTGTCTGTTCTGATAGTATTGCTGTCACAAAAGTAGTAAAGATGTGAAATAAATGGCTACTGACATGACTGATCTTGTCTTCTTTGAAAACTTAATCTGCACTCATCCATTTTACTCCTCTTCATTCTATTACCCACATTGCAGTCATTCATGTCTTTGAGAGCCACATGGTGAGGCTGACACCTAAAGTGTAAGGTAGGCCCCAAAGTGGTCACAAGCTGTTTTCTTCAAGGCAGCTACAGTGAACACCCATAGCTGTGGTAAATTAAGGCAATATAAAGTAACTCATCCTCTGCTCCTCCCTGAATGTGGTTTGTATGGGCATCTAATTGCTTCATCCAGTTTTGCCCTCTGCTTTGCCTGGAAGTGATCAATTGGTATGATCCTGCTCACTCCCATTTTATGCACTACTCATCACATTGTGCCTGCCATTTCTCTGGCATTACCCATCTGTGATATTGATGCATGGGAGCTAATTCCATTAACAAGCTTGCAGGCTGATGAAAGTCTTACACTGAAAACACATCTGCATTCTCCTTCCTCTTTCTCCATTGCATAAAACTCAAAGAATTGATCTTCAGGGCCTACCCTGCAACCTCATTGATATTAGCAGCTTGATGACACACTCAATGTGTCTGTTAGCACTGTTCTGTATCAGTGTCAAGCAAAACAGATAACTGATAATATCTGACACAACTAGGCAGGAATTCATAGCATCACAAAAGACAGTATGCTGCTTTATCATCCTGCTGGTAGAGTGGCATGGGAAAACCTGTCTCAGGATGTAAAAAGAAGTATGCTTGAAACATGGAATTCTTTGCCTAAAACTTACTATGCAATAAGGTGCACCAATTTGCCTAAGATATCAAGCTTCTGTGTAGCTATTGCTGAAATACAGAAATAGCTATTTTTAAGAACATGGTTCTTTCTCTGTTATGCTGCTTCACACATGCCTCAAAAACCAGTGGAAAAATCAGAATCAGTTCTGAGACCACAGAAAACAAAAACCCAACATCACTCTAGCAGTTCCAGCACTAAAGCATAAACTACTGGACAAGGGCAAAGTAGCTGCAGCCTGAATTTCAGCTGACAAATCATCCCATTGCATATCACCTTCTGGAGCCAAGAACGCAAGTTCACTTTAGAAGGAGCCAATTGCACTGGAAATATAGCAGTCACTACAGAATCATCTCATTAAACAATCGCGCATGCATTAAGATATTAGAGGACTTTGCCCCGGCCATGGAGCTGTAACTTATCTATCTGAGAAATTCTATATGCTCTTTTTTGCTATTTGTTATCCAAAAGAATGCTGCTACATGGGCAGTCACTTACCTAACAAGCAGAGAAGGGAAAACCAATTTTTGATGAAGTGGTCATTGAGGTTTGTGAAGAAATTAATTTTATTATATCCCTCAGGGCTATCAACATTGAAATAACTGCTGGAGTAACAATGAGGTTTGAAGAGAAGGGCTTCCTGAACCGTGCACATCCAGCTGATCAGGCACGTATCCTCATTCTGCGCCTGTGAATGTATTACCAAGATAGGATAATATTCCATTGATATTTATTGTGTAGACAAGGTAGAATACTCATGGACACGAACACTGGATGTATAGTATGCCATGCCAAGATACTTTTTAAATGTGCCTTCTTTCAATAAGGGCAAACCAAATAATCAAATCATTTGGATTAAAGCATCCACACCACTGTACAGCTAAAGTTATTCTGGATTTTTCTGTTTGCCACACAGAGCTAGAGAAGGACTGTGTATTTGGACTGATTCCCTTTTTTCGCCTTTACTGGAGATCAGTAGGGTTGAAAAAGAAAGCAGACATGTGGTATGCATAAATGTCACTGAAAATCATGCAAGCACTACTTGGAAAATATTTTCCCTCATCCACCTTATGAAATTATTAATTAATTTCTCATGTCTCCAGCACTGCAGATCAGGTGGCTGCTGATAATTTGGGATCCTTTCGTTTGTCTCCAGGAAATGGAACAGTATACTGCACAACTCAGAGTAACTGACAACAAGTTCTTGGCAGTTGAAATATGACCTTTCGGCTCTAAAACAGCCTCTTTGAGCTCCATCATGTTCTGCTGTCTCCTCTCTCAGTGCTATGAAATTCCTCTGAAAGTAACTCAGTCACCATTCTCTGATAGTCTTCAGTCTCATTTTCTTTTTTGTTTAACCTTAAATTGACTACAATGTTTTGCTTCCATTTCTCTTCACTCTTGCATTCCTTTCTTGTTTCCTTCCTCTCTACTTTCTGCTCTTCTCATCACTAACAAAGTACCCTAAAAAATTCAGAATTCAGTTACTCTGTTGGATGGTCTTCTACATAACAGATTTATCTTTAGTTATTCAGACACAGTTGTAGTTTTTCCTGAAGAAAGGAAAACAAGAAATTATAGAGCACTTGCGTTCTGTATATTCTTTACATATGGTGCTGTACATGAAGAAGAAAGTTTTATCTCTAAAGACTGTTCTTTCTCTGGGTTTTCCATTTTTACCTACTTGCAGATCCTTACATGTCAGATCTTCATTACGCAGGTGATGATACAATTTTATCTTTAAAATTTACCAAAAAACTGTGCCATGCAGAAAAGAGGAGGAGAAAGAATGAAAAAGAAACAACACAGCCAACAGATAGGACCAATAGTGAATATCTTGAAAATTTTCCACACCATTATTGCTTTAGGAGATTTCCACAGTTTCAGAAGTTTCAGCTTCCTCATGATGAGAAGCAGAAGGGCAGGCATTTATCTCTCCTGTACAATGACCAGCAATAGAACTCAAGGGAACAGCATTGTTCTGTGTCACAGTCTCTTAACACAGTCTGTTGATTGTGCACAGCCTGTTGACTGTGTCAGGGAATCTTTAAGTTGGCTATTAGGAAAAGATTCTTCACCCAGAGGGGGACTGGGCATTGGAACAGCTCCCCAGGGAAGTGGTCATAGCACCAAGCCTGACAGAGTTCAAGAAGTGTTTGGACAATGCCCTCAGTCACATGGAGTGATTTTTAGGATTGTCCTGTCCATGGCCAGGAGTTAGAATTGATGATACTTGTGGGTCCTTTCCAACTCAGCATACTCTATGATTCTATGACTTTATGTCAAGATGGAAAAGAAAGCAATTAGTCAAGCCTGCGATCATTCCCGATATACCATCTATGCAGAGGAAAATCTGTACATGATAGATCAGCTTCTAGAAGGATAAGTTAAAAATACTAGGAAACTAAAATTCTCCTAATTTGTCCTGAATATGTTAGACTAAGAATTTTTTTCATTAGAACCAGGCAAAAATTGTATTGTTTGTACACTTTGACTCAACAGCAGGTCAGGAAATTTAGGGAAGGTAGAAAGTTTCTTCATAAGAATTCATGACATCTACTATTTTGACTGTTATATTTACAACCGTCTTACAAATACAAATTAGTTTTTTAATATACTGAAGAGCTGGAGAGTATTGCTTGAAGTTGGGGCTTTATTAATTTATATATTTATTAACTTAAAACCCTCCATAGTTTTAAGTTACTATTAGTAACTTAGAGAAAGGAAAAAATGTGTTTGTGGATAACACCAGCAGAGGCAACTGCAGCCAAATCAAGTGGAGAAAGCAGATATGTCAGAACCCCTTTAACTATTTTGCAATAGCCATTGTAATAAGACCGAAGATGATTTACTGCCATCCTAGGTTTCTGTCTTTTCTGTGCAAGAAACATCTTCTGCACTCCCTGAATGTGTGAATAGCTCCTAAGAGCTGTAGATAAATGTCTCTTTGGAGCTTTATCATATTTGTGAAGAGATTTTCTTACATTAACAAGCATTGTCTTCTGCTCATATTGCAGACCCATACTCTCAGCTGTTCCTGATATATTTTAAGTAGAGCCTCAAACAAAATGAACAAAATGAAGTTCTTTCTTCCCCTTTCAACGTCATATCCCAGGCATGGATCCAAAGCAGCACCTGCATGTGACATTCACATATACCTACACCATGACTTCATTTTAACCTGCAGTACTATTCAGTTAGCATAAATTTGATAATCTTGTAAGCCAGCATATTGCTTCCACATTGTACTAGGCTTACATGGCAAGGCTTTGGCATTGGGTGGTCTGCAGGTGTTGTCTATGAGAGGCCAAATGGCTCCAAAATGGATTCCTTGTCATCCAAAGCTGAGACCATAAGTGATGCTGGTAAATCCTCACATTTAAGAAAGGGTAAAAAATGCTGCACAACAACTGTGAGGCAGAGCAGTGAGAAAAAAATGTGAGAGGAACAATGCTGCATACGGCAAGGTTGCTGAAAAGGGAGGGGGAGAAGGTGCTCCCAGTGTTGGAGTAAAGGTTTGCCTGCAACCCATGACAAAGGCCATGACAAAGAAGATTGTCCCCCTATGCAAAATGAAGAACCATGTCGGAGCAGATATCCACCCAGCAGCCCACAGAGGACCCCACACCAGAGCAGGAGCAGTTATCTTTACATAAAGCAAGCAGCTAAGCTAGGTAAGATCCAAGTGTCAATCTTAGCATGTTCTCCCAGGCAGTGGACAGGCTAGACCCAGACCTATGGCATAGCTGTAAGGCTGAATTGCATTTTTCACATCTCTGGGGATAAAATGACAGGGAACCTGAGAACAAAACTTATAGAAATTGTAAACAATAATAGCAGAGGAATGTGACTCATAACTAAGATAAAACAAGTAAAAGCTCTGAAGCAAGTAGACCTTTAAAAAAGTTTTAAAAGAAGTGAGCTTCAAAACATAAATTGGACATAAATTAAATATTTTGTGTTTAAAGCACTTAGGGTGATCAGAATAATTTGAGGAATATGATCTCTCTTCACTAGGGAATGGGCAGAAGGAACATATTGGGAACCATATTGAAGAAACAAGCCATTATAAACTGACATTAGTTGTGATCTTCCCTATTTAGATAGCCTTAAATGACATTTATAAGTAGACACAGTTGCAAAGAAGGCTGAAGGGTCACCTAACCTCATTGCTCTCCACAGCTTCCTGAGGAGACGGAGGTGCTGATCTCCCTGCTGTCCAGTGTTAGGACACATGGAAATGTGTCTAATGGTTCTAAGCTGCACCAGAGGCTTAGGCTTTGCAACCATCTCCTTACTAAGAGGGTGGTCAAAAAATGTCATAGGTTTCATAGCGAGGTGGTCAATGCACAAAGTGTTTCAGTGCTAATGAAGCAATTGGACAATGACCTTAATAACCATCTTTGACTTTTGATCAGTCCTGAAGTAGTCAGGCAGTAAAACTAGATGAACTTTAGGTTCCTTTCAGCTGAAACATTCTATTCTATTCTATTCTATTCTATTCTATTCTATTCTATTCTATTCTATTCTATTCTATAAAAACAGCACCTGGTATGAATCCATTTTCCTTACAGTAAAGTAGTCCTACTTTCAAGTTCTTTGGAAATTGCACCTAAAATAATTCCTTTCTCCAGTATCTGACCAATATTCTCTGGTTTCCACAACTCTGATCCACCCTCAAGGTATGAGACTGCTGTATTCTGTTGTCCTATACCTATCAGGCTACATTTTTGTGTGCCTTGTTCCTCTAGACATATAAGGCTCTTTTTGTTGCTTTCGTATTCATTATAGGGCTTTCATTACTTTAATTCTACCATTTCCATACTTTAATATCATTAATTGCTTTCCATAGTTTCTTCAAGTTCTTTCTCTTCATGGTCATATTAAAATCAGTGCAGTTTAGTGATGGATAGAAAAAAGTTACAGAGATGGTAAATCAGTTCAGACTGTGTACGTTCCCGTTTATGCTGCAAGTCATCTTTCAACTTCAGATCAGAAAAAAACATAAACTACTTCCTAAAGATACATTTCTTATGGTGGCATGTGTTTTCAGATCATCCTCTGAATGTTGCAGAGGTGTGGATGGGGAACACCAGTTCTGCCCCATTCCTAATCCACATTTAAGAGTATTTGCAAACAGATATTATTTCACAAGAAAAACAGATTAACAGATTGATTTATTTTCCCTCTTTCCAAGTGCTACTTTTAAACACAAAGAAGAAATAGGCATTTGGAAGCAGGAAAGCAGGAAAAGAATGATCAGATGCTTCTAGGCAGATTTGCCACTTGAATTTTCCATGTTGCACCCATTTCACAGCCATTCTTTGAAAACATTCACACTGTTTTATGGGACTGTGAACGGCCCAAAATTAAACAGAACTGAATGCTTTAGTACAAAACAGGAGCTGGTCATTTCCTGGAATATCTGGTCTATCTGCCTCTGGAGCGAGGGAATGAAGGAAGAAGGGAGGAGTGTCATGGTGGAAGTTCCACAGTGCTGAAGTTCAGAGTAAATCTGTCTCCTGGCAACTCTGCACATTTGCTTTCTCTTCCCTCTATCCACTGTTGTGGTACAGCAGAATACAAAGTCATTAACATCTTTATATTTTCCTGCTTAAAAAAAAAAAGACTGAATGCAAGACAGAGTAAACATAAAAGTGAATCAGAAAATGGAGCCTCTCTTACCCAGACATGTCCATCCTTCCATGTAAAAAGATGATGAAAATATTACTCCTGTATAATCGTCTAGGTTTTAAATCTAGAGATGTGAGGAAGAGGAGAGGTTCCAGCGTTGATGCCCAAACAGCACTCCTGCTGTATTGCCCCGTGTTTTAGTATCAATACCAACTGCTAAGGGCTAAAACTAGTCCTCTGCCTACACCTTGCTCTCTCCATCTCCTCCTAACTCTGTTTTCACTTTTGCCACTTCTAAATTTAAGTCAGATATCTTAAACTAGGACATGAATGTTTTAAGATTAACATTCAAAACTCCATTTTGCATGAGCTTACCACTCTCTGAGCCAGTCTGGT
Organism: Illadopsis cleaveri; assembly: GCA_013399915.1. Taxonomy (NCBI): domain Eukaryota; kingdom Metazoa; phylum Chordata; class Aves; order Passeriformes; family Timaliidae; genus Illadopsis; species Illadopsis cleaveri. The sequence continues at coordinate 178,490 of VXBB01002217.1, forward strand.
TCTGGCCGCAGATGGAGTATGTTTCCCTTTATCACCTCTTTCTTTCTTTCGTCTCAGAAAGAAGTGAAGCAACCAGGAAAGTGGTTTTAACTAACACATGATTGTTATCATAGCTGGGATTAGGGAGGTAATATCCAGCTCAGTGGTGGTAGCCTCTGAAGATGAACTAACTCCCTCTCTTGCAATTGTGGTATTGAGTTGAAATCTGCATATATGATGGACAGGCAAGCCCTGCTTTTCATAGGCACTGGCCTCAACTTACAGATGGACAAGGCCTCAAATGACACAAGAAAGCTCCCTGCCACACTCCATTTGTCTAAATCACTTTCTGTCCTTGATGATAAAAGAAGAAAATCCATTTTGAGAATGAACCTGCTCATAATATCCACATTTCCTAGTGAGGATTTTTCAGGCAGGAAGTAGTCCAAAGGAAAAGATTTAAAATATTCTTAAATTTCTTTTATGAACCAGTCTGTTAGCTCCTAATTTCATAGACCTTTTGACACAATCAAAGGCAGCTTTCCCTCTTGTCTTACAGGTACTCTGTTCCAAGCTGGAGCTAGAAATAAGCCTGTATGTAATGTGACTCAGGTGACTGATCACATTAAAAAAGAGTAAAAACCAGTGACAGAAAATTCACAAGGAACGAGTGGCCTGCTATGTTTTGCATGATTCATTGTTGGCCAGTGAATAAATTTATAAAATGACATCTCAGAGACCAGGGAAAAAAGAGTGGGTGGCAAAGAATACAATGTATTTCTATCACATCTCTCTATCTCTATTAACAGACTGGCGAGAAGGGGGGAGTACCTGCTGGCCCAAAACATAAGACAAGTACAGAACTTCCTTTGCTAAAGGTTACTCCAGCAACTTGCAGTGTGTGCTTGTTATTCCCCAAACTTTCTTTCTGCTCTGAAATCCTGTGCTACCCGCCTGTGACATTTTCTTGCATGCGCTCCACTGAAGTTTGGGTCTATTGTTTCACAACAAGGGAGCTGATCCTTCAGCAGTTACTTATTTATTGAGGTCACTCGAGGTCAGTGGTGTGGGTTTTATGGGGTGCTTTTTTTTTTTTTAATATGGTCAGGCTGGTGTGCTGGAATTCCTTTAATTTTGCAAAGAGAGAGGTGTATGGTGGGGGAGTTTCATTTTAGAATTAGGTACATATCAATAATCACATAGGTCTATACCTGCATTGCATGCATAACTGGAAATTTTCAGTGTCACCCTCCTGTCCTGCTTCTGGTTTGATACTAATGGGCTTATATACCTTTTCATGAGCAGGATCTTAGTTCTTTATTTTTCACTGAGGGTTTTTTATGTGTGTGTGTTATGCAGCAAGGAAGGGGTACTCTGCCTTATGTCTCACATTTTCTCCTTGCCTGGGTGACAGGGGATTTGTTGACATTTGCTGCATGTCCTGTCGCTATTATAAATCGGAAGCTACATTTCAAGCTTCAGCACACTCAGAGTTAAGCTGCACTGGAAAGTGACAATGAAAAATATAAATGGAAGAAATGTGAAGATGTGAAAAGGGAATTATTTGGGGGAGCCTTTTCATTTTAAAGCATTCTAAAATGGAGTAAGAAAAAAAATCCTTGTAAGGATTTTTTAATGTAAAGTTTTTTAAGTTGGGTTGGGATGTTTTTTGTTTTGTTTTCCAGGCTGGATGCTTAAAGTTATGACTCTAACTCTTTGTTCAGTCACCAGACTTTGCCACTCTAAAATTTTCCCCTGAAACAATCCTCAGTACAAAAAAAAATATAGGTTTTGTGATTAAAATTTTTCAGAATTCTAAAAGCACTCTTATAAATAGTGCTTGTTGTCAGGATTTTAAGGAACTGAGAAATTTGATGAAAACCCCTCACATTTCTACTTACATAATATACAGTAAATGAATACCAACTATTGCAAAAATTAACAAAGAAGACTCAAAGCAAAGTAAATTTTACAAATCATGCCAAATAAAATATTTCATCTGACCTGACATCAATATTTCTTTTATATTTTCACTTTATGGGAAATTTCTAGAAAAATGTTTGATCTTTTCTATTCTATACCTAAAGGGAAGGGGTGTTTTTCATCAGGATATTTCTCCTAAAACTCCAATAGATTTTCTTCTTATTTATGAGTTTCATGTGACCTTAAACAGAATGTGAGTAGAAATCAGTTTATTTATCTGGGCTAGTTAAAATGATGTCTGTTTAGTGAAGTGTAATTCAGAGGCTCAATTTTATAAAGGTAGCCACAATTCGAAACCACAATCCTTAAAAAAGTAGAACAAATAGAAAGCATAAAATAATAGAAAACATGTAACTCAAAAAATATTTTTCTTGACCTATTTTAACTTGTTTCATGATTTTTTTTTTTCTTTTTCTTGGGATAATTTACTGCATAATTCAAACCTGCAGATAATTTCAGCCTCTTTTCCTTTATTGTTAGCTATTAAATTTTATTTAAGCTTGATCGTTTTTAAAGGGATGGGTGGGATAAAGTGAAGCTTCTAATTTTGCATCCTGCTCTAATCTCCGATTTGAGAGTGCTATAGTCTGGGGTTTTACATAGTAATATACGGGCAGCAGATAGAGATATGTGATACATACCCACACCTTTGCATATCAACCTCGAGAGGGGTCTGCATGTTTTGCACTGGTGACTGACCAAAACGCTCTCTTTCGGACTTCTAATCAGCTAATTGCCCTGTGAGGGAACCTCCTAGATTTTTTAGTTGGGACGGGCTCGGGGTTTTATTTTTTGGGTGGGGCGACGGGTTTTTATTCCTTAACGGCATTCCTCCTGCCCTTAAGTTTAAGGCTGTTTTCAGACTTGGCCAAACGTTTGATTTTTGTAATTATTGTTGGGATTTCCTCCCTCTTCTCCCCCCCGCCCCCAGCAGACGAAAACTAAAATTGTGATTTAGATATTTGGTCCCAGCGGCCCTGCCTGTGCTCAGCAAATGGTTCCATGTCACTCGCTGCATCACAATATCGGAGTGGCGGCGCTCGGTGGCAGCTAATCCTCTGAGCCCGTTAATAAGCTTAGGAGCACGTTCATTGAAGACTGACGCGTTAGTCACAAACAGGGAGAAAATATCTACTGGGGGAAGCTGAATTGGTTTTAATCATCTGNGGACCCCAAGGGCTGGGGCGGCTGCAGGTGGGTCTGGGAGGGATGGGGACTAGGGAGGATGTTCGTCCTTGAAGGTGCCTTCCTGCCCCTCTCCTCACCGTACGTCTCGGGAAGTTGGGCATCAAGGTGGCCGCTGGGAATAATCCAAAGAGAGGGACACGTCTGCCGCTTCCCGTAGCAGAGCCTAGCTAGGAAGGTGGCTCTCCTTCCCACCGGTGACACCTGAGCAGAGCCTTTGCTCCGAGGAGCAGGCGTCACGTTCTGCAGGTGAAAGTGGAGCAATAAGCAAAGCTCTGATGCCTAATCGGAAAAGCAGTGATGTAACTACATTCCATGCACTGTGCAGATCACCGTGCTTACTTAATTCCAAGGTGCTGGTGTGAGCACCTTTGCAAGACAGTGAATGTGGCAGGTCACTCAGTTCCTTAAGAGTAGGCCCTGGGTATCTCCTTCAGCTAGATCATGTTCACTCCTTTTTAAATTTTAATTGGGTTTAATTTTTGGCTTGTAATTGTGCATCTGGCTCAGAAAGAGGAAGAAAGTCCTTAGCTACATTTTTAAAAATCCAATCTTGGATGAGCTCTTTAAGTGATTATAAAGTTGACTAAGTGTAAAAGCTTTGCAATGGCAGTAATTTCAGACACACTTCTGGCTGCTAAGACATGTCTGTGTTTCATTTTCTGTATATTTTTAGGGAGCTTAAGTGGGGTGGGTAGCTCACTCATTGGGAAAAAAAAAGGGGGTTTTAAATGTCATGTTTCATTTGGCTGTATGGAAAAGCTGAGTATCAGATGTCCTGTCAGGAAATAAGATACACTGATATACAATGTGCAAACATTTTATTTTGAAGAACTCCTTCACAGTCTCACTTCATGGAAGTGAGTTGCCCAACTTAGTCACACAGCAAAGAGAAGTCTATATCCTGATTTAGGTTTAATTTTTTGGTTTAGAGCTCATGGCAACAGGATATCTGAAAGGGAAAGTATGCCTAAGGTTTTTTTCTGTGGTTCCAATAATTCTTATCTTCACCATCAGGAAACAGGTCCCAGTGCACCAGGATGTGGAGAGAATGCTAGCCCAGAGAAATTTTTTAGCCTCTTCTTTATAACTTCTTAAGAGTGGAAGTGAGAATGACTGTCTTACTGAGGATCATCACAACATCATGTTTCTGATTTTGGTGAAGGGCTCTCTGGTGGTCTGGGGTAGCTGGTATCAANATTGGTTTTAATCATCTGCTAATCACCAGTAATGAGACCTACTCTGGGGAAGAAAAGAAAAACAGATAGTCAGAGGGAGGTTTTGTTCTTCACAGCGGAGTAACAGGGAATGAGAGGGCAGCTGTTATTAGGAGAGAAAAGATGGAAAGAAAGGAGGGATTTGGCCAGACCAGATGAAACTTCTTCTGTGGCGCACTGTTTTGTTAGCTGAGTGTTTCTTTCATTCAGCCTCCAAAACTTCAGATCTGTCAGCCCTTCTGAAAGCCCCGGTCCACCTCTCCGAGCCGCCGGGGAGAAAAGGCGCCGCGACCCCGCCCCGCAGCCCCCGGCC
>VXBB01002217.1:183227-239655 GCA_013399915.1 Illadopsis cleaveri
AGCTCTTTAAGTGATTATAAAGTTGACTAAGTGTAAAAGCTTTGCAATGGCAGTAATTTCAGACACACTTCTGGCTGCTAAGACATGTCTGTGTTTCATTTTCTGTATATTTTTAGGGAGCTTAAGTGGGGTGGGTAGCTCACTCATTGGGAAAAAAAAGGGGGTTTTAAATGTCATGTTTCATTTGGCTGTATGGAAAAGCTGAGTATCAGATGTCCTGTCAGGAAATAAGATACACTGATATACAATGTGCAAACATTTTATTTTGAAGAACTCCTTCACAGTCTCACTTCATGGAAGTGAGTTGCCCAACTTAGTCACACAGCAAAGAGAAGTCTATATCCTGATTTAGGTTTAATTTTTTGGTTTAGAGCTCATGGCAACAGGATATCTGAAAGGGAAAGTATGCCTAAGGTTTTTTTCTGTGGTTCCAATAATTCTTATCTTCACCATCAGGAAACAGGTCCCAGTGCACCAGGATGTGGAGAGAACGCTAGCCCAGAGAAATTTTTTAGCCTCTTCTTTATAACTTCTTAAGAGTGGAAGTGAGAATGACTGTCTTACTGAGGATCATCACAACATCATGTTTCTGATTTTGGTGAAGGGCTCTCTGGTGGTCTGGGGTAGCTGGTATCAATGAGAAGCAAAACACCATCAGACAGTTTTCCAAGTTTTTTGAACAGAAGGGCTTGGGAAGCTTTACATGTAGGGAAAGACTACACTTCTCTAAATGCCTGTTGTTGTGTGACTTTAGTACCATCAAAAGTCCTTTGATTTGTAGTGAGAAGACAGAACCAGTTACTTTGTAAAGGAAAAATAAAATCAAGAAAATTTAAACTCCTTTTCCTATATCCTAAAAGAGCTGACCCATGTGTTGCCATTTACTCCTGCTGAGTTACTCCTTATTGTTCAGCTCACCTTGGATGAAGAATAGATTGGTTCTTAAAAAAACCCACAACCTGCCATTGGAAACCAAGCCTCTTCAGAGGTGTTCAAGGCAGAAAGAAACCTCTTGCCTGCCTATTCAACAGCTCTGGGATTCTCAAGCCATAAAGTTATGGATTGTCACGTACCCAGTGATCCCCAGCAGTAAGGCAATGTGCAGAAAGTGGTATTCCAATATGTTAGATTAAAATTTGAGACTCCAAAATGAACTTTAAAAATGTCTCTCTATTCAAAATAAAACAATCAGAGATTCCAGCTACGGTCTTAGTGATCTCATGTATACACTCCCTCCAATTTGAAAGCAACTTTTCCCTGATAGTGAACATGTCATCAAAGCCTTGAGGTAATGTTTAATTGCACTCTTTTTCTTTTCTTTTTCCACAAGTATATTCAGCATTGTACTGATGTTTTCTCAGTTAGTTCATCTGTCTCTGTATTTTATCTTTCTGTCTGTCAGGCTTATTAGCATATTTTGACAGATTAAAAGGCTAAGGTCAAACAAGCAAATCCCCAAAGAAATACTGCTAATTATTGTCATATGTTTTTTAAATACTTTTGCTTCTTCAAAGAATTTCATAAGGAACTAAATTCAACTTTGCAGTCTGTTTCCTTCATGAGTCTCTCCTCTCTTTAACATTATTTTTCCTAGCCACCCTCCAGTGCCCCTACCCTCACTCTCATTTCTTTAGGCAAGCAATTGACTTCTTACAAAAATGCCAGACTGTATTTCAGTTAAGTTACATTTTGTGGAAGTGTACCTGGAGTACATACTGATGCACACCCAATGAGTAGTGTTCAATGAACCAGCAAACATGAGTTTGGATGTTTTGCCATGTCTGAAGAAGTAAAAGATGCTTTTTGTTGCTGACAAAGCAAAATAAATACCCTTCTTTCAGAGTCCTGCTCAGGGACTAGTAGGTGTTGTATGCACTGTGGTCAACAAAGGGGTCCTTCACATGATAACATTTTCCCTTTCTTTGTATGGTGAAGAGGATTGGTTAGGATCTGGAAGCAGAGTCAGAAGAACACTGAGCTGCATGCTAGTACTCGATGCAGCACAAATATTTCTGTATATTCAGCTTCTTAGAAGACAAACCAGAGCAAGCAGATGGTTGGAGAGTGAGTGTAAAAATGATAATATTAAAAAAACAAATACAGAAGTCCAACATTCATTCAGTAGGGAAGAATGGTTGCAACCACAAAGAGCTGAATACTCTCTGTATCAGTTGTTGGCCAAGGTAAATAGTAAGGTAGGAGCTGGTCAGATAAAGGATGATATTAGCTTGTTTTGAGGATGAGACAACAGGTGGCTAAAATAGAGGGGGAATGCTTTTGGAACACAATAAGCAACAAAACAATCCTAATTAACTTAATGATCAGACATGTATTTATCTTATGCCTCCACTTTTCTGTTAATTTCTGAACACTTCTGTGTTTCATGACAATATATCTGGTTTGTAAATGATTAATTTTTTGATAGGTATGCAAAGGTAGCATTGCCAAACCTTGTTCATGGCAGGTAAACCATTACATGGCCTAAGACAGTGTTCATTAGCAGCATTGTCAATCATGTAGGAGTCCTGCCAGAGAATTGCTGATGATACGACAGGGTCAGAGACAAAGATATTCAGTCTCTATTCATCCATCAGATTTTTTTTTTTAAATCAATTTACAGCATGATAATTGAGTCAAGTTTATTGTGCTGCCCCTCAAACAATGTAGGATTTGGTGATTATAAATCTCTTGATACTGAGACCACACAAAAAAAAAGAAAGAAAGGAAAAGAGATGAAAAGGTAAGAAGGAAGAAGAGTTGGGATAGGGTGGGGAGATGAAAGCTAATTGCTAAGATAAATATTTTAAAAAGGAAAAGTTTCAAATGGAGAAGATGTCTCTTTAAGGTCAGAAAAGTAGTTGAGAGATGAAGTCCTCAGTTAAAGAAATTCTTCACTTAAGGTGAAGGGCTAGATTGCCATTCATATATCTGTATCATCTGAAATCATTTCACTGATAAAACCAGTGTGTATCCATCCCAGGGGAACACTACTGCCTTAAAAAGTATTGTTTCTTTCTGCTGGGTTGGAGAGCCCTTTTGTAAGACATTTTCCCCTTCATATGTGCAACTGTGCATGCCTGCTTGCACATGTGTGCATGTACAGCCTGTGTGCTGAATAGGTCTCTCTGTCACAAGATTTTAAAAAGAGAAAAAACAACGTGGAAAAGGAAAGTGAAAATTCTCTTTCTAAGGCAGAAACAAGAGTGTTTTCTACAGGGAGGAGAGCCCACTTCTATCAAGCTGAGCATGGCTCTGATTTCCAGCACGAATGTTCAGTGCTGCATTTTCAGTCCAGGAAAAAGGGCTTTTAAGCTTCCCTCCCATGACCTGCACCCTCCTCACACTTACACCAAAGACTGAAATGAGTGCCATTGCCATCATGCACAGGCTTTCTGTAAACTGATGTTACTGGTAAATATGTGCTTGCACATCTACTTTACTCAGTTTGCTGTTTGGTTGATGCAGACACATGATAAGTGATCATTCCTAAATTTTCATATAATTACGTTTAAATATAATTTTGAGCAATTAAAATGAGTGGGAGAGGAATTTATATGAAATCTGTCTCAAAATAAACCTATAAAAGTGTCACATTCCAGGGTGATTTCTTAAGCTCCCTTTTATACAGCAACCATGGTCGTGAGCTCTCCTCTCAGACCCCCGACTCTTTTCTGGGACTCATCAGGCTGATGCTGAACATATTTAAATCCTCCCCATAAAAGGTTTAGTCTAAGTTGCTTCTCCAGTACTTGTTTGAACATTAAATATGCAAATAATCATCATTACACTTCCAACAATTACACATGTTTGCGAGCACCATGTCAAGTACTGGCAGCAGTGCAATCATTTGTAAAGACAAATATTCCATTCCAAGAGATGTCATGCTGCTTAGAAGATTTCTTTTTGTATTAGTAGCCACACTGCTGCTTCATAAAGTGTGCAAATGAACGTGACAGTGCTGCCAATAGCTGCCAGTTCCTTCCTCTCGGCAGAGCAGATGTCAATCAACCATCCCAAACAGACAAGGCCTCAGTACTGCCGCAGACATTAAACATGTAGGATGGAGAAGGGAGGGCACAAACAACACAGGCAGTGCAGGGGCTCGGCATACTCCTCACTCTCCCTCTCCCTCCTCCTTCTCTTCCTCTCAGCCTCTCTCCCTCTCTCTTTCTCTCTGAGGAGGCCCGAGGCCGTTGGAATATTTTAATTTCTGATTTCTGACTATATTATCATGTGTTTGTAACAGATGAATTGTAATTTGTAGCTCTGAGGTGATATGAAGAGCTGCCTGCGACCGTAGGACAGATGCAGGCGTGTGTGGCAGACTTCTCTCCTCACTGCTCTTGCCTCCTTCTCTCTCTCTCCTACTCTTTATGTAGTAATGGATAATTGTCAGCATTCACTTTTATCACATCCAAAGTAGCAGCTTAGAGAAGATGCAACTTTAGTCAGGACTAATCTTGCCTCCTCCTGAAGTGGGAAAATCCCAAGTATTTCAGGGTCCTATTGATAACCCTTGTGCTTTTTTTTTCCATAAAAGACGGATGACTCTGGCAAGCTTGGGAGACTGCAGATAATGGGATTGACTTGGTACTTAAATCTCAGTGAACCAAGACAGCATAAGTAATTAGTGAATTGGATCCATACTGGGGTGCTAATGATGGCTAATACTGCCCCACACCATTCTAAAACCCAAAAGATACACATCCATCTCATTCAGATAAAACCGAGGGGACACTGTTTTGCGGGCATCATTTATTTCTTCCTTAGCAGAGAATTTATGCCTCTTTAAAAAAATAAATCTAATTTTCATGGAGTGACATCCAGAAGAACAAGTGACCATTCTGTCAGAAGAGTTCATTATGATCACAAATACCTCTGGTGTTTTTAATTAAGAAAGGCTAATTAAGAGAAACTATGCATTTATCTTCTTATCTAGTTGTCAAGGGGAAAGTCACAAACACTAACTATATGCTGTTTGAATGGGAGAGGCAGTTCATATTTTTAATCTTTTTTTTTCTTTTTTTGCTTTTTGTTTTCTAACAGACTGAATCCTCACAAAGGAGAAAGTTCACTGAAAGAAAGTATTTCTTTTTTGAAACCAATGCTCCAACTTTTGTTAAGTGTAGTTCAACTTCACATCCTGATTTTCCTCCAGGTTAGTATAATTGGGTAGAAACTAGTATTCTGCCTCATTTTTCTTTTCCCACAGAGTGATAGCATTTTATCAGGATAATTTAGATAAATGCCTTTCCATAGGGTTTGCTTATCCTTCCAGGAGCTATGATCGACAAACAGCCACATAAGATGAATGGCATCGTGTTTTGATCAAATGTATTCTCATCTAAAAGTAGAGAAGGTTTCAAGGTGAGGGGAACGTCTGTTTTCCTCAGATGTGATAGTCAGAGGGTGGTCCTTCCCCTTTCCTCCTCCCCTCCCTGTGCCCTCCAGTTTGTTACAGTGGCTGCGAGTTAGGATGTTTCTGTGTTTGAGCGTGCGCATTGCACGTATCAGACACTAAAACCAGGGACAGCTCGGTAGAAGATATCATAACTTAGTCCAACAGTCTTAGCATACAGTTTTAAAGAGAGAGCTGAAGACAGGAAGGTTGGTTGTGAGGGGGGATTGACAAAGAAACTGGGAACTCAAGTACTCAGTTTTTGTGCTGCCACCTAAATCTTGAAGCTGGAAAACTCTTGCCTCTTTTCAGCTTCTTGTTTCCAATTTGGCCTGTTGTTAAGAGACATTAAAAAAGGCATGACTCAAGGCAAACTTGGGCTGTAGCTTATAAAGAGTTAAGATGCAGCATTACAGACTAAAAGCAAAGAGTTGCCTGCCAAACACTTTTTTTTCTTTTATTTCCTTTTTTTTTTTTTTTTTTCATTAGGATTAACATGAATTTTTTTCCCCCTGACAATCAGAAGAGCCTTAATTCTGTGCTGGGTTATTTTGGCAAGTACCTCTGTAGGTGTCTGTGTGACCACAGTAGGAAATGCTTTGTAAGAAGAACTTCATATTCAACATTTGAGGAGAAAAAGCTGTTTAATGCAGGGGCTCTTCGTAGTCCTTATAAATCTGTAACTGATTAGGAGGCATTCAGAGCTAATGTAGGATGAAAAGATGGGCAGATTGTCGGCTGAGAAGGCGGAAGCGGGGGTTGGTTGGGGTAAGGATCTGAACTGGATTATAACAAACCCAAGTTTTAGTTGGGATGGAGCTAAAGTGTTAGCCTGGAGGCAGGCAGGCTGCTCTTCATCAGTTGAAATACTCTCACCTCAGTGACTCTTTCTGCTTCTCGAAAAACAAAGGTTCCTCCTGAAAGCAGTGCTTTCCAAATTGAAGCTTTAACCTCATCCTTTCTATCCAGCCCAGGGATATTTCTCCCTTTCTTTCTTTCTTTCTGCACACAAGAACGTGTAGCTTGTGTAGATGTATTTATAAAATGCCAGATATTTTTATAATACTAATAAATCACACAGTCCTTTAAGTAAAAACTAAACTCTGCCACCTCCCCAATCTGGTTTCCTTTTGCATTTCTGCTTAGCACTGATTTATCTGTCTTCCTCTATTTCTTAGGACTTGTAATATTAAAAAATAAAACAATTAATAATCTTATTTTCACCATGCAAGATCTGAAGTACTTTATCCTGAAGAAGCCTGAGTTTTTTTAGTCCACATAAATAATGAGGATTCCCATTTTATTATTAACAGCATTAATTGTGAAGCACTGCAATGTGGAAGGGTAGGGTGAGAGCATGAGAAATATTTTTCTTAAGATGTAAGGATACACCTTCTGCAAAATTAGAATACCATTTGTTAAAGAAACTCCCTTTTCTTATATTTCTTACTGTAATTGTTCCCTTTCTGTGGTTTTCGATATTGGAAGAGCTTCATTGTTTTTCTTCCTAACAGCCTGCATTTTCCCTTGAATATGATGAATACAGCTGCAGGACCCTGCATCGCCAGTTCTGGGAGTTTGTCAGATGGTGGGAGTCTAAAGAGTTGTGTAGCAGAAAAAGAAGTGCCTCCCTTCTTTTGACCTAATTTAGTAGTTACTCCCATTTCTTCTGTCTTCCCTAGAAATAGCCCTAGAAATTGTAGGCACTGACAGAAATAATAACATCACTGGAAAATGTAATCTGAAACACTGCAGTTCTCAATTTTTATTTCTGAAGTATCTTTCCCAATTTTTTCTCTCTAATCAAGAAGACTTTGACAGAAATTAGAAAGGAAAAAAGGCTGGAACTGATATATGATTTACCCACTCACACCTAAGACTTTCATACCCACTATTAGCAGAATTACAGGGCCAGTAGTGAATCTCAAACACTTGGATAAAAGCAGGTCCATATCCAAGGTTAAAGAAAAGAAGGGGTCATTTTTATGAAGATACTGACCTTTTCCAAACTAATATCTGCAACACATTTCTTTTTCTAATGTTTCAAAAGGAAGTGAGTTCATTTCCACATCCTTTCTAACAGGATTTTGAAAGTTACAGTAACAAAAAAAAAAAAAAGGGCAAAAATTTACAGAACCGTTACATGAATCTGAAGGCAGAATAGACTACATTAGTGAACTTCTTTTTGATGCTGAAGGGTTGAAGTCAAAATTGCACTTTTTTTTTCCTACCCGTCATAAAAACCAACATGTGCTGCTTGTGCGTTTTCAAATAACAGGAGAAATATGAAGGAATGAATTCTGAATCCTTCTTCCCCTGCTGTAAAACGCCCAGATTCTTGTTGTCTGATGTGGGAGACTTTGCAGTGCACATAGATAAGGACTAGAATCAGAAAAGGTTTATGTAGAAGGAAAGGGGAAGCAGTACACATAAACAACTCTTTCCTTCGACTTCTTATTTTCATTTTCCATGATTAACCATATATGGCAGAAAGATAAAAAGAAGCAAGTCTTCTTTTAAAGGAAGCAACTCAGAATATCATACTTTGCTTTTTGCATCTTATACCAGATATCAGGATGCTGCTGAAAAAGTGCCAGAATTAAAAGTAATTCCCTCAACTTGAGCAAACAGTCCTGAAATCTGCCAGATGCTGGCATATATCCACTGGTTTGAAAGTTTGAAAGCAGGCTAAAAAAATTTAGGGGTAGTTTTTGTTTGTTTGTTCCTGACCACTGATAGCATGAGCTAGCAGCTGGTAGAAGAATAAAGGAAAATGTGTGTGTATTGGCAGCAGACAATTTATAACATGAAGCGATTATTCTCGCAGTCTTAAACATCAGAACTTGTGTCTTAAAAAATAATAATTTGCTTGGACAATTTTACAACTGAGCATTTAGTTTTTTCCCATTTTTCCTTCTTCAAAGATGTGTTGGAATTTGTAACCAACAAGATACATAATTTATCAATCTGGTACTTTTTTTTNTTGTTCCTTTTAAAGCTTATTGCAATCCTAGCTTGGTAAACCTACATCTCCACCTAGTGGTTTCACAGAAAGGGGATGCAATCGTTTTTCAAACAGCGTGAGCTTCCAGATAATTTGTAGTTCAACACCATTGTGAAGAAATTGCATTCTTTCTAAAGGAAATATTTTAAAACTTATGATTAAATATACAGGGATAGAGATAGATAGATAGATAGATAGATATAGATAGAATTAAATGTTGACATTTCTTTGCCATGTGAAATTATATAATGGCTCTTTTATTTCTTAGTATTAATAAATTCTTTCAACTACCAACAGAAAAAGAAAATTTTAGCGCATTTTTTCTAACCCCATCCTAAACCATCCTCGTGCAGTGCTGGAAGATTCCCATCTTTCCTGCAGCCACATCTGTGCAGAGTGTGACCAAAGGTACAAACTAAGCACAAAACAACTAGCAAGACTTTGGAAATGCCCTGAGACCTCTCCTTTGCACAGTGATGTTTTTTATAATTTTCTGGTTCAGGATACCTTGTATCCGCCTTGAGGAACCTTCAGGAAAGCCATGTAAGAAGGAGGCATGCACAATGTGTGTGACTTAGGTACCAGACCAAGACAAATTTTTAAAGCTGTTCTGTCCTTTCCCCAAAAGATTAATATTGTATTTTCTTGACTCTCCGAAAGATTGTATTGCCAATTAAAAAAAAAAGTTATGAAGTATATTTTTTAAGATTCATTTTCACAATAGTGGATGTAAAAGCTCCAGTCCCATTACAGTTTCTTACTGTCCCATACAATCACCTTAAACCTACCCTGAGAGAGATACTTCAGCATATTAAGAAGGCCTCTTCAGATACACAAAATTATATCTTCCAGTATCAACAAATCGATTCCTTTTAAAAAACAAAATATGGGCAGAAATGAAATTAATCTCCTGATCCTGTCCAAAATATCTTATTTTTCTCAGTCAGTGTTCTCATTCCTCTTTCATGTCTCTGCAGTGCCAGCCACTTCATCCAGCAGTGAAAGTCTAAGTGGTTTTTTGGGGTTAGAATCCTATTGTTTTAACAAAACCATCAGTTTCATAGGACTATCTGGAGTACACAAAATTAAGAGTGTGTCTAAACCTGTGCAATACTGGATCCTTCACATGGACAGTAGGTGTACTGTTAATTAAATGCTACTTGTAATGAAATATATTAAAGTGATTGAAGCTGCTGTAGCTGCAGTGGGCCTAGAAAGTACAATAATCCTTCACTGTAATGTAGAATTCTCATGTCAGAAACATGTACAGTGCTCAGAAAGAGTATAATTAATGCACATTAACATATATACTCAGAGACAGAATATATGAAGAGGGTGCTTTGGGACATGATTAAATTTTTTGTGACTTCAAATTAGGGAAATTTTGAAAACTTCCAGTTCAGCAATTTACAATGATTAAATGGTATCATAACTCTTCTCTAAAACCAAACAAATGTGAAGTAATGAGAAAATATGGGTTTATTTCATTAATGAGCTATTCCAACCTTAAATATTGTTTTCCACAAATACAATAAATATTGATTTTCTTAGCTGATTAAGAATGGATGGTCACCCACAAATAATTAAACTAAATATTTAGTCTTGTATAGTTAAATGAAAAATTAGATGCTTATTTCAGAGCTGGGTAGCATGTGAAGATCATTAGATAGTCCAAGGTCAGTATTGGATTAAAACTAAGATCTTCTGCAGAATAGCAAGGAGTTGTATTTTTTTGGTTTTTGTTTTTTGTTTTTTTTTTTTTTTTGAGAAGGAGGGACATTTAAGGTGGCTCAGGCTGAGAACTGTTGCTGTCTGAGATGGTCACTGAAATTCAGAGGCGAAAATTGGTGGTGAAAGCAAAAGCTCATTTTCCTGTAGAGAAAGTTCACCCTTCCCTTGAATAGTGAGACCTGCAGGGCACTGTCAGTCAGCACAATGAATTTACCAGCAAGAGACCTGGGCTGGGCTTGCCCTGAGCCCTGGTGGCTTGCTGGGCTCCTTCTGAGCAGTTAGAAGCAGTGTCCTTTTGTGCATGCTCTATCTGACACATACATGTCACAGATGGAGACCAAGTACTCTTGACAGCGCCCAGTTAGAAGCCATTTCGGCAGACAACACAAGTGCAGCGAAACTCTGTATTAGCTTTTAGATAGAAAATTTGAGCTGGTTGAATAAGAATGAGGGATGGCAAAACCACCACACTTCATTTCTTTGTTACTTTAGCTGACTTCTGACTTCTTTACATTTTAGAATTAGATAAAAAAGTAGGCTACAAAACTTATCAGAACCGAAAAAAAAACTGATAATGTTTTTGATTCTTTCTTCTGGTATGTATGAAGCTTAAAAAGTGGAAATTCAGTCTCTTTAGGAAGAGGATAAGGTCAGAGTCCATCTGGGCTTGCCCAGTCTTGCTTGCTCATTGTTGGTTGTGATCTGTCCAATTGTTTAAATCCATGCCAGCAATCAGAGTTTTTTAGTAATCTATGTAGTCAATTAAAAAAACTCGATATGATTGAGCACTCTTCATTGGCTGTCACAGCAATAAAAGGGCCACAAGTGTTTAATGATATATGTAAGAGGATGACGTATCTAGTGCTTCTACTCAAAAGATATTTTTGCTTTTTCTCACTGTAAAATTCATAGTCTTACAATATGAGTAGCTCTAACAGAAATCTAGGAAATCACTTTCTCATGAAAAAACCCAAACTATTTGTGGCATTTGAAAAAAGTTATGTGATTCTTTAGGAAAACTGGAGACCCCACAAGTATTCCAGAAAAATAAATAATCAAAATAGCAAATTTGCCTAAGTCCAGAGAATTGCAAATATTTGAACCACTATAGATTTCTCATCAGTTAGTGAGACTTCTCATCAACTGCATCTTCAAGAGAATTATCTGAAACTCAGTGATCCTAATGGGTCCCTTTCAACATATTGTATTCTATGAAACAAAAACTGTTTACACATATGACCACCAAATGTAATTCTTCATATTATATTGTCTCAGACCTAAAAGAAAGAGTAATTGTGAGCTTGCTTCAACAAAGCTTTTTGTTTTCCAGGCCAATGAACAAAACTCTATATAATTTTCTATACCCTTACAGATCAAGGAACCATGCAATACCCCACAGCTGTTGCATAATATAGCTGGAAAACTCCTGGTGATCTCATTGTGTGTTCTCTCTTGTGTACCACGACTGGATTTCTCCATATTCAGAGTTTGATTTTCAGAGTTTGAAATAAGCACACACTCTAGATGAGTCATTATTTCTAATTTTTTTTGTCTCATAAGTAGAAAGGCCATCACACAAAGTAAGTTCGTCATTTACAGGCATGTATTTTATCAGAGTTTTACTACAATAAGCTGATATGTAAACTCATTACAACTAATATATAAACACCAGTATAAATTTATAAGTTCTAAACACATTTTGCACTTTTCCTCTTTTCATAATCCCACTGATTATATTTTTATCATGTTATTTCTCCTTCTTTATTTTTGGATGGTGGCAGGGGAGATGATATAGAATGAAGCATTTTCAAATATAAGCCAAGATTTCTCTCATCCATGCTAATCTTAATGTAGTTTTACCTAACTGTTTTTGGAAGTCCCTACAGCCTATGAAGCATTTTCTTCAAAAAAAAAAAAAAAAAAAAATAGGCTTCCTTCAGTCACAAGGTAAATGACCTGCAGAGCATCCAAGCACTTACATGAGCAGGACAACACTACAGAATGCTTTGTCCAAGCCACTGGTAGGAAAAGGCAGCTTTTCTTCAGCCTGTTCCTCCTACTTCTGGGGATTTTTTTAAAATCATCCCCTAACCCTGCGAAAAGATCAAGATATACTTCAGTTTTGTTCTTTAAACAAAAACAAAAACAAAAACAAAAAAACCCCACCAAACATCACAAACCCTGTGCATATCACTTTCATCTGTTTGTAAATATTTCATTGGTCTGTATTCTGGGTACATCTAATATTACTGCACACTAAGACTTCTGCACATAGTGAGCAGTGCAAACTGAAAAAAAATTAAAAATGCATGGGGGAGAAAGGGGTGTTTGTAATTTTAGTTGAAGTCCAGGATGGCACTTATCTGGTGATTTCAATAGAGCAGGTATTTCATTGTAACTGATAACAAAGCTAATTTAATTGGTACAGGGATTTGGAATCATGTAAAATATTTTCCTTATTTCTAGTAAAGCTACATGTATACATACATACATTTATCTATATAGCTGAGTAACTTAGAAAAAGAGAGAATATAAATAAAATCACCTAGAGAATCATTAAATGATATTAACAAATACACGTCATTGATGTGTCTCCCTTGTGTAGAATCAAAGTTGTAGTGGAGAGAAAGGAGAAGAGGATGCTCGGCATATGTAAGGTACTCTCCATAGATGACAGAGTAAATGTACAAAGATAAGACAAAAATAAAGTTTGTAACATTTATTAGCTAAGCATATACCCAGAAAAAAATAACACATATATTCATATATTCAACTGACATATATGTTTAGCTTCAAATCTGCTAATAGTAACTGTAGATTTAGTACAAATAAATTGGATTCAGAGCTGAAGTCATGCAACATGGTCCAGCCCAAATCTTTGCAGGGGCTGCCAGATTTTGCTTCAGATTTAAAGGTATTGCTCAAATTTCAGTGCACAATTTGGCAAGGAGCTGATGAAACAGACTTGGAGATTCTCTTCCCTTTTGGCCTTAGTGATTTTATGTGTCATTAATAGATGGTTTTGTGTTATGAAACAGTTTCTGTGTTGCTGTATTGTGTGGTGTAGTTCAGTGTTAATAAGGCTCTAGGGCAGCATCTACTGCAGTTGATTTTATATGACTTCTTATGAGATTTTTAAACTTCAGCTGTGTATAACGTTCACAGGCTGACTTTTCTTCAGCTGTTGCAAGATCTCAAAAAACCATGTGGTCAACAGACTGGTTCCATCCAGGTCTGACAGCTGGTGGTCCTCAGATGGATCAGTCCTGAAACCTTGGGAAAGCCAAGCTGGAAAACTTAGCTGGAAAGACTTAAGTGTCTTCAATAATATACACTTGTAGGGTTTTTGAAATCCTTGAGCTCCACATGATTTTGTGGCAAGCATTTTCTCTGAGTTTACCAAAGTTTGAAGTGTATGGTTTCCAGCAGTCACAACCTCCACAGACTGTCAGCCAGGCTTCTGGGAGGCTTCTTATGTGTGGCTTGTGGGACTCCTGTCCCCAGACATGGTCCAGAAGGGCTGAGCCCCTCACTAATATCCAACTGAGAAGGCTCTATTCTGTTCACTACCCACCCCTGCTGACTATGAGACCTGAT
Organism: Illadopsis cleaveri; assembly: GCA_013399915.1. NCBI lineage: Eukaryota > Metazoa > Chordata > Aves > Passeriformes > Timaliidae > Illadopsis > Illadopsis cleaveri. The sequence continues at coordinate 196,958 of VXBB01002217.1, forward strand.
ATTTTGCTTAAGCAAAATTTGCTCAGGTTTTCCCTTTAAAAAGGGCAGAAGTATGTCTTCCTTCTTCAGTTTCAGTGTTTTGAAGTAAAGATAGTATGGGGACAATGCTGTTGGTTTTGATAACACATCATTATTGTCTAAGAAAGCAATAAGATTGTTGGAAGCACCTGTTAATATTCTTATTCCAGAGACCCATATATTTTATGCAAATATACAATTGCTGTATGGCTACAGAAATGTAATAGGTTGCAATTTATAGCAACAAAAATATTCAAAACACCCAGAAATGTTCTTCGTTGCTAACTGGTCATTTGCTACAACTTCTTTCCTTACAGACATAAGCTCAGAGCACCTCAAAGTTAAAGATCTAAAAGAGATTGCACTCAAACTGAGCCCAGGTGGCTGAGGGGTACACATCTTCCAATATTACCATTTATCTGTGGAGGCAATGAAATCGTGAATGTAACATGCTGAAATATCTTTAGCTGTCAAGCTAAGCTGTAGTAGGTTGTTACATGGAACATAAAATTCATTTCAAAAATCATGAAATATTTTGGAAAAGCCTCCCCCTGCAGAAGAAGGTGAACAGTTGTAGTAAAACAGGAGTTTATTCATACAAGCCCTTCTTGGGAAGTTTAACCTATAAACACCTCTGGCCTGAACACATCTGAGTAACTAGCTCAGTGGACTTAGATTATACTTATTCCTTCCACTGCAATGGACTGAACAAAGGCAAGCTTGGGAGGGTCATTACTGCCTTATTCCTAGTGCTTCTTCAACAGCTCTTCACTGTCTAGTAGACACTAGTGGAGCAGGTAAATCTGATTTGAAGTCTTCTTGCTGGATCTAGTTATAATAATTCACTAAATAACTTCCTCTCTAAGCATAAAGCTCTCGATAAAGATTTGCCCTACACATACACAGCTATTTTTTTATTATTATTTTTCATTTATATACAGTATACCAAATTTGGCTATGACTGATTTGCTTCTTCTCTACAACGTGACAGAAGAAATTTTTTGCATGTCGACTTTCACCATGCTTGAAATGCCAGGGGAGCAATGTACAATCTGATAAAGCCGTCTTCAAGAAAGTTGGGGATTTTCCATTTTTTTAAAAATTCAACTCATCTCAAGTCAGGATTTCTTTTCAGAAGATATGCTCCAGCTTTAATTGGGGTGCTCAGTCTAGGGTAAATGGGTGAAATTTAAGGTCCAGCAATACATAAGCAGTTTTTCTCAGTAATCTCACAATCTCTTCAATTCTATGCATTTAAAATGAAGAATCTTGCAGTGTGCAGCCTGCAGTATGTTAAGTATTTTTGGAACATGGGCAAAGCATTTACACCCAGTAAGTAACTCCACATGACTTGCACAGTGAATTCTTTCCTGTTCTGCATAAAGTACAATATAACTGAATACAAGTGCAGATTGGCAGAGTACAAGTGTATGGTGGTCTCTCCAATATTGCTTCAAAGCCATTGTGCAATGGCAATGAAGCCCCTTCAGATCTCAGCCCATGTCACTGAGATCTGTGTTCTGTGAGTCTTAACACCTTCCGTTCTGCAGTCCAAAAATCAAGGCCTGTGATGTCAGGGTGACTCTTCAGTTCCTCTTATGAATGAGTCTTTGAAATGAGGAAAAACAAGACAGATCCTTAGCATCATGGTTTGAGGAAAAGCTTTGCCATTAGAACTACTAGCCATGACTCTGCTTTGCCAAAGAGCTTGAAAACACAAAGATTAAAAGGCTAAAAAATATGAAAGGAAGTGTGAGGCAGCAAAAGCACGTGTTAAGAGAAAGTAGAACAATTAATGTTTTGAGAGCAGTTAATGCCTCATTTGGCTTTCTATGAAGGTGTACGTTACACAAGGAAAAATTACCAGATATTTTATTTTTCACCTTTACATCTCCGTGTTGTCCAGAGGTATGGTGAACATCCCTCGTTTTGGTGGGAAACACATGGGAGCTGCATTGTGTCTGACACGATATGTCAAGTCAAACATATGAGCTAAAGAAGTGCCTTGCTTTTGCTCAATTAGTGCTGTTTGCTTTGTGGACCTCCATTAGCAAGTATAAATTTGTACAGTGGTCACCATTTAAAAATCAATATTTACCAAGGGTTATCACATCATCAAGCCTAGGACACTAAGTAGTTCCGTAAACTTTGAGCAGAAAATAATACTGCGATCTGGTAAATATTTAACACACGTATCATTTTATGGTAACCACTACTTTTGATACAGGTGTTCATTACCTCTTCCTAGCTAAACCTTCCATTAAATTACATTGCACTGAACTTAGGCTTCACTTCAGCCAGATTTCAGTTAAAGAAAGTGGGAGGAAAAATATAGTGAAACTGACTTTATAATGAATGTAATGAAAATAACTGTAATGAATAATCATTTTAATTTTTGTTGTTGACCTCTTATCCCAAAGCACATGATTCAGCAGGGATTCTCTGTGGAAATACTGAATATATGGCTAAAATATATCTAGGTAAAAATAACTCAGATTCCTTTTTACTCTGGGAGTAGTAGGGTATTTTCTGTTTGGCAAGGAAGGCTCCCCAGTAGCTAGCTACACTGTCCAGTTTCTTTCAGTGTAACCACCCTTCCTTTGATGTGTAAGTAACAGATGTTTAAGACATAAGAAATTAGATAGACTGTGATTACTGAGAAACAAGTTAATTTCAATTCATTACTTGATGTTCTCATTCACTTGTTCTGAAAATGACAGTAGTTAGTAGGGTTGTTGGTTTTTTTAATTGACATATTTTATGTTTAACAATCAACTTAGCTTTAACCTATGCACACCTCTAATTTTGAAACACATCATTTGCAAGCTAATACGTCACTTTTTCATTGTAAATTGGAATTATTTCCAAAATGGCTTCACTTTAATTAAATGTACGTGTACAGCTTAGCCAGCTTTTCTTGTAGGCAGTGGGAAGAGGTAAGAAGAAAGCAGGAAGCAACAGCTTTGTTTTTACCTCTTTCACAAAACAGGATTCATTCCCTCCCAGTTTTGTAAAAAAAAAGTATTTCAAATAAGCCAGAGGAAGGGCTTGGCAGGGGAAAGATTAAGTTTGGGTTTTTCTGCTGGAAAGGAATAGGCATGATTAAGAAACTGTCTTAGATAACTCGTTAGCTTTCAAATATTGGATGTGTTTGGTTGATAAAGGTAATAATGTTCACACAAGCACTGTAAGGCATTTGACTTAGTACCTCACAAAGCTTTGATTAAGAAAGTAAAACAGCAATAAACTCAACATAGTGTATCTTGAATAGCTTTAAAAGTATGAGTTTTTCTTGAAATTGCAAACAGGGAATTCTCACAGAAATTATGTTTTCCTAATCAGGTCCTCAGGGATCAGTTTTTAATGCTATGCTGTGATATATTTGTATTGGTTCTGAGGAAAAAACTTAGAATAGAAAAGAAAGAAAGAACTTTTATTTTTTGTTTGAAAGAACTTTCTGAAATATGGTACAGTAAACTGTCACAAAGAGGATAGCTAGAAAAGCTGAGGGTTTCTCAATGAAGGCTTTTAAGAATTGTTTAATTATGTTGGGTTTATGTAAGTTCACTTTCGTCTGATCTCTACTAGAGATATGGCGTAGATGACCCATTGAGACCCCTCCAGCACTGCATGATTTGAAGCCAAAGTGATCACTTACAAATTTTCAGGGTGGTTAGAAAACTGTAGCAGTGAAAAATAAAAAAAGGGTAGACTGATGAGACAGTGCCAGCTGAACCAGTCTCCTGATAACTCTCATATGAGCAACACAATGTTGGGGCACAGCCCAGCAAGAGGACGGTGGGGAGAGAAGGAGACAAGAGGGAGATTAAAACTCATCCTCCTATAGCTGTACATTAACAGTGTACATCACAGAACCTCTGTCACCCGTTCTGCTCTTTCCAGGCCAGAGAAAAGCCATCAGAAGGCAGTAGTGCTTTATAATTTGCCCTTGCAATAAATGATCCCAACAAATTATGCCTGTATGGTTCTTATGTCAGGCAACATTTTCAGGGGGAAGTATTATTTTTTATGTCTAACTCCTATCATTGATAAAAACAAGTGAGCTCTTAGGTGCAAAAGTGTTAAATCTCCTCTTTTTTTCTGAACTGTATGAATCTGTCTTCTAAAAAATACTACTGGGCCTTATGAAATCTGCTTTTTACACCCTCTGGCTATCATAACTATAACAACCTTACAGTAGTCGTAAATTGAAGTAACAAGTTACACTTTCTATCACTGACAATAATTAAGTCCCAAACAAGGTGTTAACACATTTAATAGATTCCACATCAGAAAAAAATATTGAAACAAGTCTAGAAAATTTTAATAAATTGTGTAGCTCCATGAGAAGCTGAGATTTGGACCTAAACCAAGGAGTTTAAAAGCCTTTTGTTCCTTGTTAAATGGGAGGTTAAAAAAATGGTTGAATATAGTTTTTCTCTTTGGTTTCATAATCTATGAATCTAGAGCTCTGTAATTGAATACCAAGAGGTAATTTTAAAAAAATGAGTAGAAAAGCTCTAAACTTATTTCTAGTTTATGATTCTAAATTTGAGGCTTCTGTATCTCTCAATTGTTATTCTGGGTTCCCCTTGTAAAAAGAAACAGACTAAGGCTCCACAGGATGAGATTCAGGCCAGTATAATGTAGACAGGCTTTTAAGCAATCTCCTCAAGCACCACAAATCTATGTTCAAACCTCACGGTTTATCATGTGTTAAGCCTATCCAGATGGTAGGTAATATTCTGGTATTAGCAGTCCACATCCATTTCCACTTCCTTCTCTATAGAAAATTGCCAGCAAGTCTCCCTGGTGGTCTTTTAAAAGTAAAGTTACTCACATTTATATGAATGTACACCACATATATTACAGTATCTTGCTCTGAAAAACAAGTTCTTAGTAATTTATAATTTGAAATATGTAGAAGAACACAGTTTCAAATTGTATGAAATTGTGCTATTTTCAAGTACTTTCCCTAACTGCCTATGACAGTCCCAAGCTCCTGAGAACAGGACTTTGGAAAAGACAAGAATCCAAACTACAAGTGCTTTATCTGCCTTCCTGTGAGAACTGGAGTGATGGGGCTTTGTGTGAATAAATGCAGGACTCTCCTCTCCATGTAGCATCATAGGCACTGCTACAGCTCCAGTCCTTAGTGCTGTCAGCTGCATGCCCAAAACAAATTTATCAAATTTATGGACTGGGAAACCTGGAGATTTTTTAGTATACATACCAGGCATTTTAGTATGCATACATACATACATTTTACATATATTTTGGTAGTCATAGCAGGAGCAGAAATAAGTATGGAGTTACAGAACAGACTAAATTGTTAAGGAGATGTAGTCACAGTTAATTGTCTTAATTGTCCAGTGGTTATAACAAAATATGTAGCTAGAGAAATCCCTGCCTTGCAGGAACTAGGAAGACTGTGGGTTTACACCTTTAAAAACTACTTGCACATCATGATGCCTTTCAGTTTTTCCAGAGGCTGTCCAACTGTTAGTAAGTCCCAGCAGAAAGTGCCTCAGCTCTCTGCTGCCCTGTTGCATTCTTCCCCTACAAACACCCTGCCCTGGCTCTGTGGGTACAGCCTGTGACCACAGTCTCTACCTCAGGAGAGGAAGATGAAGATGTGAGGCAGATATTCAGGATGCACTGCACAGCTCTCCAGTTTAGATGAGGTGGAAATGAGAGTTCCTCAGAGCAGGAGCTAGCAGAGCTGTGTGAAACTGAGGTTTCAGTAACACAGAAGTCTCCAGTCTTTTTCTGCGTCCTTTTTTGGCGCTCTGTGGATGTGCATCACTGAACAGCAAGAGAAAACCTGAAGCCAACCTCCTTTTTTGACCTTGGACACAGTACCAAAATTTGGTTAAACTATTTCCTTATGAAAATAGGAGTTTTTTTCTTTTCTGTGTTAATCACCTTATTTCACTTAGCAGTTTTCTCCTCTTCTTGTTACAGAGTAAACCACCTGGGACTTTGAAGTCCTCCAGATGTCTTACTCTGCCTCATGTTGTGTGGAACCTCAAAAACCTCTAGATTGTTTCATTACCTCTTTCTTAGATATATCTCCTCCTCTACAGCAGTAGCAGGAAACCCTCACAGGCATCAGCCTGAGAATTCAGCAGGAGGTGACATCTGACATGGTCTGAGTGGCAGCTTCAGGTAGCTCACTTAGATGTCTAACTTGAGAAGGGTAGGATAATTAGGCACCTGAATTAGGAGCGTTCCCATCCTTTTTATTCAGCCAGAGACAGAAGTAAATCACCTAAGCTCAGTTCTTTGCACAACCCATTTCTCTTCACTGACACATGGAAACTGAAGGAAATTTGCAGTTCTGAATGTGTGTATTAAGTCCCTGCAGCTAAACAGTATGAATATTCTGCCTGCTTTCTTCCAGAGTTCGTATATCCCAAACAAGCTCAGTCACCCATAAACATTGGTGGCTACAAGAGATTTTCTTGCATAGCTACTACCTTCACTGCTGCCTTTTTCTCTCTGAAGAGCTGAAAGCATGCCTCAGCATTCAGAGATCATTACAGGGTGCGATCCGTTGTTATCCCAGGCTTCCAAAAGAGAGGTGCATATTCTTGCAACGTCTCGTTTTTTACACACACTCATCCTGTGGGGAAATTTTTCATTGCATCTGCTACCAGCAGTGTCATGGTGTCTGTGTGCGCCTTGTGAGGCGCAGAAAGTGGAGAAATGGTGATAAGTGGTCAGCAGCTTAAGTGGCACAGAAAGTTTTTCAGCTGCCTGTTACTGAGACTCAGCAGCACTCACAGGGTTAACCCATAAGAGGGCTTCTGCCATGCCTTGACATGACTCGGAAGTTTGCCAAAGATCATTAATTAAATTTCATGCTTTCTATCAGATTTATTAAATGTACTCATCTCTACCAGCTCCCATACTGACATGGGCTATTATTGTTGTTTTTACTATTACTTTACAATTAGTGTGTTGTTCCCTAAACACCATTAAATATGGGTGGAAAGTGTTTCTGAGTTAATATTTTAAGACCAGACTAACCTATAAAAAGCACTGAGAATTATAGAAGAGAGCTTGATTTTAGGGGTCAAAGAACTTTCGCTATGTTAAATTTTTAAGGAAATGTGTCTTCCCAGCTGTGTCTTAACTTTTTTCAGGGCTTGCCTTGATCTGAGATATGCCTGCCTTTTGGAAAGGTGAGGTATATTTTGGGGGGGGAAAGAAAGAAAATTTGTGGTAAAGTATTCAGAAATGCTTAGGGGAAAACAAACTTGAAAATATGGAAATTTAATCAATTCTTGCTTTATATTGGTATGATTTTTTTCTGTTATTATTTTAAAATTATGTCTTTAACTCAGTGCGGCTATGTGAACTTGTTAGGATTCTTCTGCCATGAATTTTAGAGACTGTAAACAGGAGTATACACTTTTTCAGCCCTTTGCACTGCAACCTGTGAGAGCATCCTCATGGTAGATCATAGAAGTTGCTGAGAGAGATCACAACACTATGCTGGGACCAAGTAAACATCATTCAAATCCCAAGTCTTCATCATATGAAAATGTATTGGAACAAATGTACCAAAATCTCTTATATTTATAAATTTTATTAATATGGAGTCTGCATTAAAGACTGCCAGCTTTAGGACTTTTACCCTGTGCTACTTTCAAGCTCAGCGTGGAGAACTGTCCTACTTTTCTTTAGTTGGGTTGTGCAAAAATCAGCTTGCATTTTGCCTTGGGAAAGAGGCTCAATTTGTATTTGCTTAGCCCTAAGACTTGTGCAGAGAAAGCAAGTTTGTCATGTATCTGTCATGACATTATCTAGATAATTCCTTTTGATAAAGCAGTATCATTTTTCTGGAGCAGTATTGAAGAGGACTTTACCCTGAAGTGAATTGAGAGCAGCTGATATGGTTGGATAAATTCTGAAGTTCTGCCTGGTAGCAGGCAACTACCTTCCATATGAGAGACAGTCTACGTTCTTTGATTGTAAAAAATATCTTGGGTTACTCAAGAAATGATTCTCCAGACCTGATATTTTAAAGTCGTTGCTTTTCCAATTTTGGCCATTAATACAATCACAAAAAGAAGATATTCATGTTAAAACACAGCGTTGTGCAGAGGGAGCTTGGAAACAAAGTTGTTTCTTTCATGGCAGTTACACCACTGCTTCTGAGCTATATGGCTGGATTGATGTTTGAAGCCCAGCATGGCAAACACAAGAGCTTTGGTGGACCATAAAAGCTGAGCAGAGAAACTATACTCCAGCAGGAAAAGATCTCAAGCTGTGGTTGCAACCCACAGTTCCTTTCCTAATGGAATATTCTGCCATTGTAAAAAAAAAAATCCTACAAAATGCCGGGCATCTAACCTCAGGATGTCTCCGTACCAGTATTAAAATTGCTGCAACCTGCTGTAGCACTGGGAGGAGATCAACTTGCAAAAATACCAGTAGGAACAAACCAGTAGAAAGCACTTTTTGTTACACTTGTTCACACACCTCAAAGTGCCCCAAGAAAGACAAGTGAATCTTTCTACTCTCCCTTCTGCTCTTGAATGATTGCTCCCTACCACAGGTTCTGCTGTGTCCTGCATGCCCACTCACAGCCCCACACGTGGAGAACAGGCGGTACATAAGGGTGGTGGAGGGCACTGTAGATACCCTCAGTGAGTCAGGGTCTGGTGTCACACCAAGGTGAGGGAGCAACAACAGCTCACACACCTCCATCCATGACCTCTGACGCTTACACAAAGGCCACAGCTATAAAAGCATTTGTCAAAGGACAGTGAGGAACTGAGGCAGCAGTCTTCCTAGCTCCCACAGTTTTATTCCTCATCTTGTATTTTTCTTAAACTGCAACCCCTGCAGGCAAACTAGACAACCTGAAGATTTTGTATGTCATTAAAATTACATGCATACAGACTCACAGATACACACTTTCTCAGGTATTATGTTAGTGGAGCAAAGCTTGAGAATACGGCAAAAAGAAAAACACAGCCCAACTCTGTGGACAAAGGAAAAGAAAACAGTACTTTTTAATTATTTAAACACTGTGAGCCAGCCTCATAATTTCTCAACATTTGAAGCTGGCAATAATTTATATTGCTAGGTACATGCCTTAACACAAGTGGGACTTGTCTGCTTTAGAATCTGAAGGCAATATCTTTTATGGTCACAAAGCAGCCAGCCAAGTTTATTTTATTCCTGCTCCCATTTCCTTACAGCTCCCCAATTCTTTTTCCCCTTGTCTTTTTCTCTCTTCAGCACTCCCCCTACTCATCTACCCTCCATCTCACAAAGAAGAAAGAGGCTTGTGAATTTGTTATATTCGATGTTAGAGCACGGGCAAACTCTGGAGTGATCAGGCGAGCTTGTTTTCATCGTTTATAAGCAGCATCTCCCTCCCTCTCTGCGCTGCAGCCTGTGGTGACACTGACCTCTGGTGATCACACAAGCAACACTCACACTGAAGTGACACAGCTGCAGTTTTGAACTACGGGGGGATTTTTTTACTAGAACAGTGTCTCCCCGTTAATGAGACTGTATTTTTCAGTCTCTTTTCCACCGTGGAGGACAGACTCACGTACATCTCCTATGATCTTGTTCCGACTCTGGTTTTGCACATGGGAATTATCACAGTCCTTCTGTTACTCAAATAAGTTTTATACATTTCCCAAAATACATATTGCACACGATAGAGAAGTTTATCGTCTGTCACACTATTTCTTGAAAACTGACTCTACATATTATGTTTCACAGGAACCTTAATTACTAAAACATTCTGAATAAACCTGTGGCCCATCCAAAAGTGACACTGTGCAGCTTCTCGCAACACGCCTCCACCTCTCTGATTTCTCCTTGCACTCACAAAACACAGCATTAACTGCACTGAAGTGAACGGAAACCAGATCTCCACCCAGGCTTTTTTTTGTCCGTTTAGCCAAGAAAAGCAAATAAATCCAGGGCTAAGGCTGTAAGTTTTCAATTGCTCATTTTATATGTGCTCTATTATGGTATTGGAATGATCTCAGCACACTGATGTTACAGAATCAAATATGTGCTGCAGCCCTTGTCAGAAGTGAGCATTGAGTTAACGAAAAGAGTTTCAGCTTGACATTAGCTCTATTTTGTAACCTTAATTCCTCTGTAATTTATTCTTTGGAAATTTTAGAACTCAATCCCATGCAGATGAAGTGAGAGAAAATATTGTGTTGCTTATTAATCGTTAGGGTAATGACACAGGTATTGGAAAACACACTTAGAATGAACTTTAATTAAAAATGTAAGAACTGGTGATACTCTTATTATACAAGCAATGTTTTTCGAACATCATCCGGTTCTGCTATAGCCCAGTAGGTATGAACAGTCCTTGATCTTTAGGATAGCTTAGAATGCAAGGAAAAGAGGGAAGGATTAATTAAAATCAGGCCATTTAAGTAAGCAAAAAATTGTTTTCCACAAAAAACCACATGGGAAGGTGTCAGATTAGTTGAATGATATAGACAGCTAGATAATAATCCCCTTGACTGTGTGTTTAACTTTTCTTCTATTGATAGGTTTGCTTGAGTAGTGTTAAAACATTTCATGAATCTGTTTAAAATACCATTTTACTGTAGCAGAATGAAAATGGATGCTTAGTAGTCTCCTGTATGCTTTTAACAAACAGATTTCATTTACTCCTTTGAGCCAAGCAAAATTAGAAGGACCTAGGGATCTCTGATCATTAGCCCAAAATTAATGATCAGTTATTGAATAATTAACTGTCATTGATATCTCATTTCTAAGCAAATCAATGGACCCATTTAAGTATTTGTGTAATGATAGTAATATAATCCTTCCTCATATGAACTGCAAGTGAACAGACCAAAGAGAAAAAGCACATTCTCCACCTGAAGTAATTATGAGACCTACTTAAAACCCATTTGCCTCAGCAGAAATGTAAAGTATTTTTCTGCATAATTTACCTCCAAAATGTGTGCATTTGGCTTCCACATTAAAAGCTGAAACTTATGTGAGTGGAGGTAGTGCTCCAATACCCTTGAAATGTGAGCACGTGGGTGTAGGAGATATTTCTAAGAGTGTGGTAAGGCACCCCCAGCCGAGGTGTCTGGAGGACCTGCGGAGGAGGGAACCCACCAGTGATCCCCTGGCCAGGGCCTCGTGAGGGTCAGCACACGACTCATATGAATGGACCTGTGGAAGATGGGGCTGGGGAGGGAATAGGAGGGGCAGATCCCCGTGGCTGGAGAGGCAGATCCCCAACGTTCGTTAATCTCTTCCTCCCATTATCACATTGCTTTCCTTCCCACCACCCAGCATTGCTCTTCAAGGCAGTCAAACACAGTCCTGTAATCTAGGATTTAAATCAACAGGACTACCTTTGTTTAAAATATTATAATGTGTGTAGTGCATGGACAAAATTGCTGTCACCAACAAAAATGGCTTTAAAGATGACTCCATCCCTGTATTTTTGAAAATACCCTCCAGTGTCAAATACTACACTTAACACTGATTGTCTTAATAAAGAGCAGTGGTACGCATGCACTTGAGGAGGGTGTGGAGGGGGAGGCTGCTGTTTATTTCAAGGCACAAGTACAGAAAATTATGAAACTATTCAAACCAGAAATTATTTTAAAATGTAATTCACTTCACTCAGAACACTGGGGACTTACCACTGCTAACCTTCTGAGCTGGTAGGACAATGAATGCTTGAAGCAGAATCACTTATTAGTGCTATGAAGAGATGCCATTTTGAGCATTTAGTAAGAAGTCTGAATATAACAAATACACAACTTGAAACAGAGATGTTTGCCTTATTATTTCAAAGAATGTTTAAACAATAGCAGCAGCAATTACTCAAAGCAGCAGAAATCCAAACTATGGGACTGAAAATCTTAATGTTCAGCTATATTTAATAAAATAGTAGTTATATGGGTATACTCATCTCAATATCTAGTTATTTTTGCTCTAACTCATTTGCTCCCATCCTTTGGCAACAAGCACTTTTCCAGATTTGCCTTCAAGTTTCTATTAGCTATTTCTTGAAGAGTTCCACCCCCACTGTTCTGGAACAGCAATTTTTGAATATTTCCCAAGAATGCTGAAGTACATTCTCTGCCTTAGCTGTCCAGTTTTAATAAGCCACCAAGTTTTGTCTCAGTTTGGTATTTGTGGGTTTTCAAAGAGAACAGGCAGAGTCAGTAATGGATTGGAGGGAGCACAGATTTCCCTCCAGTCCAAGCACAGGGTCTGTGTCCTTTCTGGTTTTGAAGAAGGTTTGTGTTCTGGAACATGGCCGTCCCCATCCTATTCTGCTGAGTTTACCAGCTGCCATGTGACAAGAGTGTATTTTAAAATGTTTGTGAGCTTCTTTTACAGTGAAAAATCTGTAGGTCTTTCCCAGCCTTCCCAAATGTGAATATCTCTGAGACATATGCCAACATATTGGAAATTTTTTTCTGTTGCAGAAATTACACTAAAAGCAATATGCATTTATGTCTGATTCCACTTCTGAGTGTGGAGTAAGCTGTGGATGTGAGGGTGCTCCTTGTTAAAAACTGGGGAAAGGGAAGGCTGGTGAGATTTAGTTTTTGGAGGTGACCTGCTGCTACAGAGCTCCATTTGTGATCATTCTGTATTGGGAAAATTCAGAACCAAAAGTATTCATATCTGAGTAATATAGTAATTTTAAAAATCAGTATTTCACAGTATTTCGTGGTATTTCATAGCAATTTCTAAACACATACAACACCCAATTCAGTGTAGTTATTTGTAGAAGGAGTTTGTATGATAAACACAGGATCACCATGTACTGCCCCAGAGAGGGAGAGGATGGAAGAGTTCAGCTTTAGCCAATCCCATTCACCATGGATTTGCAGGCATCACAGCAGGTTGCAGCAAGCTCCCATCCCAACCACACAAATGCTCTCACGCATCAAGCCACTGTGTTTGTTCCCATTGTACCTGGAATGTTAGCAATTGAAAATGAGATGTCTGTTCAGTTGACATATTCACGGTGTACAGAGCAATGAAAGAAATTAAAGATGCAAAAGCAATGTTGAAACAACCAATTTTTTTTCCCCTTTCAGGTGTTTGAATAGCAAGCTGCTTTTTTCTTTCCTATGAATCTACACTGATAATAAAAAGGAATTTTTAAAGAGAAGTGGTGAAGTTTCTTAGCTGAAAATATTTATAAAATACCTACTTATCTCAAAAATTATAATGACGAGAACAGCTAAGAAACAATTACAATTTGCTTCAGTATGCTGCCAGTGATCTTGTTCCATGATTTTATTTATTATTTTAGTTTCACAGTATTTGACGTAAATTGTATAATTTTTCTTTTTATTTTCTCTACATCAAGATTTTTGTAGTTGGCAGTGACAGTCATCTTCCAGTTCTGCTTGGAACTATACCAGGCAACATTTTCAATGCATTTTGAAATAAAAAAAAAATTATTTAGATTTAGATTGTTATTTAATTGCAAAAGTGCCAGGTTTATAGCTATATTTATCAATCACCTGATAAAAGTATTTATTTGTCAGGCTGGTGTCTCAAATAAATAAGGGTGATCTGCTCTTCTTTCACTTTAATAAATGGTTTGTGTGTGTGAGAAATATCAGCCTAAATAAAGCTCATGATGAAGAATTTGTTTTCAAAGCCATGATCTAGTTCTTTAATTTGAAACAAACAGGTGTGATTTAGAATTAAATGAATACTTTGCACTGAGATTTGCCTCCTTGCTTTGTTTTGCACCTAATTTTTTTCCTTATTCTTCTGTTCTTATTGTGTGTTCTAAATTTTATAGCAATAAAGGCCAGAAAAAAATGTTTCTCTGCCTCAGATTCTGTGCATATATTTTTTTGTACAAGTTTTATGTTTTTTTAAGTGAAAAAGCTGTTTTCAGAGCAATTCCCCTCAGAATATCTACAGTTCAGTAGGAATATCAGAGAGATCTTAAAGTGAAGTTCAGAAGAAACAAAAGGAAGCCAGGCACAATTTCATAATTTAGGGAATTAGGAAGCTATAAACACCAGCAAGATTAATGAGAAATGAGTCTTCTTGGTTTTAATTTTAGATGATCCTTTTAGTAACATGAATAAAGGAAAGCCAAATTTTCAGCATAATTTTTTTTTTAATAAGTTAATGGTGTTGCTCTGCTGCTGTCTCTTGACCATCCAGGTTTTCTTAGAGCAAACCTGAAATAGATTTGTTTCAGTGTGCTTGAGTTCTGGCTTTGAAACGTAAAGGTAGCTTGATTTTGATTGTCATCTGATACTATCCTTTATGGTAGGGTGGGTAAGAGATGCTGAATTAAAGCAAATGTATTTCAGAATTTCTTTAATTTAAGCTCTGAGCATATGCTTACCTGAAATAACAACTCAGAAAGAAAATTGAGGAGGGCAAAGAGCTATTTTTTCTCCAGTTCAAGAATGATGAATGCTCTTATCCAGCTGACCAAGTTAAGAAGCAATTTCAAGTTTATCAGCTAAAGAAAGGATAAAGGCTTTTTTTATTTCCACTCTTCTGGTACTACTTCAGTATATTTATATGAAATGCAACAGAGAATTAAATCAAAACACTGATTTAAAAATGCATAACATTAATGTCAGAGCAGTGTTTTTATCAGCTAATGATAAACTCAGAACACCTCCCTTATTTTACAAGGCTGATTGCAGCTAAAGGCAGTGCTAGACTTCTACACATTTAGGAAACACATTATTATAGTTTTCAAAATCATTACTTTTTGCAAGCAAAATTTATTTTGTTTACTCAGATCAGATAAATGTTACGGGTATTTTATTAATCATTTTCCTGCTTATGTATATTGACATTTTTTACCAGATTCTTCCAGCGCTCCAAGTTGGGATGTCAAAAACTGTGCTTGCAGAAATGAAAGTATCCTCATTATGCAAATTTAGGTTCCACTGATAGGCATGTTCTGTTTTATAAATTACATCCTCTTGTCAGAAGTCAAATTGTATTTGAATAACTTCATGGAAATTGTCACCAAGATTTTAAATTGTGTGCCTTGTATGCCATTGTTGATTTAGTCAGTAAGTAAAAAATGGACATATGTTGATTTTTAAATATGTGCATGATTTTTTTGTCATAAATGTTATTTAAATGAAACCTAGATGCATATGTAATTTTTCATGTATATTTTTGTAAAGTTTTGCATTATATAAATAATCTTAATGTTTATATTTAATAAAATATGTTAAACAGTATTAGTTGCTGTATATTTTAGTCCTAACAAGTTTGTTTCCTATAAACATTCTTGAAAAAATTTCCTGTAGGGTAAAATAAATATACATGTTCTGATAAAAATATTAAAACATAAAAGTTAAAATGAAAAGTGAACTTGAATTATGAAAATCTTTTTTATCTGCTATAAAAAGAATGACTTTCTTATTTACATTTTTATGAATTTTACAAAAAACAAACACAAGTATGTTTCACTCATATTGCTGAGAGTATTTAGTAATATCAAAAAATAAGTTCATTTCTTATTTTATCCTAAGCAATTTAATTAAAAATACATTTAAACAAATTACAAAGAATGAACGGAGTTCAGAAAATAATATATTTAAATAATTTATAGAGCAGAGATTGTAATTTAAAAAATAAAGTATTACACTCTTCTAAAAAATTATTCAGTGAGATATATGTTACCAGTAAAAACACATCCTTAACAGAAGCTCATAGTTCAGTTGATCTTAGTTTTCAGAATGACCATTATTGCAGCTGGAGTAATCTTTTGATGTTAAGAAAAGTGGAAAAATCAAAGTGAAGTGGTAAATCTGTTCATTTTTCAAACATATTAATCTTGTCAAGATAATACATAAAATCAATCTTTTTTTTTTTTTTCAGAGCCTTTTATTCCCTTTTATCCAAAATATGAAAGCACTTAGGAGGATAAAGAAATATGGATGACTTTGGAAAAATGATCTGAAAATATATTTTGTCTGTTGGTATTAAACAGTGACACAAGTAATGTGAACTGTGCATGGTCAAAACATGAATTACTTGTTCAACTATTGGAATTCATCGTATTTGTTCTGCTTATAATATGAATATACAGCAAATTTCTGGTACAGCTTTCTTAACAATTCAACTGAATTTCAAACCCTGACAGTAACAAATACAAATTGCACCAGCCCAAAAAAATTGTTGGGGCTAATTTTAATATTAATGAATTCTTTACAACCTCAGTTCAGCAGTTTCGATTAAGCTTTAATTAGTAGCCAGAGGGGAATCCAAAACAAAAATAAGGAGTTGAATTGCTAATTAAGTTAGTTTGATGAGGTAGAGTTTTAGTAAAAGACTGGTTGTTGTTGGCTGTGCGGGTTCTGACAGGCTAAAAATACTAAAGATTATCATTATTGTAACTAACATCCTACATTACCACCAGATTTCAGCAAGGAGCAGACAGTTCATTAGAGTACAACACTTTTGTGTGTCAGTACGAGAATTAAAGTCTTGTTAATAAGATAGCAGTGCATGGGAACCATAGACCAAGACAAGAAAATGTAATTTTAAATTTGACTGGGGATAAATTATCTAGTTATTTGATACTCCAGTATGCATCTGAATCTAATGTGCATTTATTTGTTAGGAGCTGCTTGTCAGTCAATTCATTTCCCAAACAGAATTTTGTTTATTAGGCTGTGGGGCTTAGTGTTTTTTCTTTTGACGTGTCCATCACAGTCACATATTTCTCAATTTACATGCTTTAGATGATAAAATGTTCACAAAAAATCATATTTAGTGCTGAATGTGTAGATGTGAGTAGGTGTGGTGTTAGATGCTTTTCCTCCAGAATCTCCATCTCAAAGTAGGCAATTTAAGGGAAATCTATAAACAGACTTACCTGAAGAAGTGGCATGTAGTAAAATTATATAGCTATATTTTTTTCCTAATGATCCCTTTGATAACAGGGTAAAATCTTGGCCAGATTAACTCATTATCAAATGAATTTTTGCACTGCCAAGTTAACTATTGCATTCAATTAAATATTTTTGACATTATAAGTGTGCTACCGTAGCTCCCAAAAGATTACTAATTATAACCATTAAAGCTTTGCAGTGATAGCAGTTCGACTAAACTGCACATAAGATATGTGTTAGATATCTCTGTAAGGATCGTAAGGAATGTCATTTGATTTCACTATACTTTGATGTTTTCTATAATTTATATTTCGTCCTTTTGCTTAAGGTTTCAAAGCCTACAAACCCAATAACGAAGGGATAAGGGAAGACAGAAAAATAAATTATATTGTTTCTATGGCATTAAATATAAGCCTGCTATCAGAGCTACATAGCAGTAGTGAATTGTAATCAGGTACTTTGACTTAACACTGTTTTGTTTTATAATAAGAGTGGTTGCCATATGTTGGAAGTCCTATCTGTCTGTGTCTTAGGGGTTTCATACCTCTGCAACAAATCCAAAAACTCATTTTATAATACCTTAAATCTACCCATTGTAATGTAGCTCCACTAGTGTAAATCCACATCAAACTTTCCTCATGAATGTTGCTAGAAGATTACTTATATTATCACTGAAAGCAAGGGGAAGCACTGAATTAGGATGCAGAAGATAGAGGAAAAATAACTTTCACCAAACCTTCTTTTAATGCATAGTTTAAAATTTTCTTTCATTCAGCACGAAACTGATTAAAAGCACATGGCTGTCCCTCATAAAGAATGCTTTACACAAATAGATGCATTGTTTAATATATTTACATCCTTGAATGTTTGGAATTTGAACTTTAATGCAGCAATGTAGCAGTTGTTGGAAAGGAGCATATGGTATCCCCTATACATTTATTTGAATATACAGTACTTTCCTCTGCTGTCTCACTCTCTCCCAGTGGCATCCCGGGATTCCCACTGGGAGAGCAGAGCCGGCTCCTGTAAACAGTGCTGGTGTGAGCTGTCAGGGGCACTGCTCCTGCCGCGTGTCACACCAGCAGGCAAGCAGGGTCACACGCCCAGTGCTGAGAGCAGAGGTACAGGTGTGCACAAACTCTGCACTCACTGCTTTATTTAGATGAAAAATGAAGCACAAATAAAACCTTTTAAAGAAAGCATGATAAATATGATTTGTGTAATTTGGATTATTTTCCTCGGTGCACATTTATCACAGATCAAGGCTATTTTTTAATTTACTCTTCCTCAAATATCAGACTGACATTTTTCCATATGGATCACTTACTGTGTCAAAATTAAAAGAAAGGTAAAATTAATAGGAAAAGTACAACTACCTGAGTGAAATTGGCATTCATTTAAAAGACCAAGGAGAGATTTTTAGATTAGTGAAATAAAATGCAAGATCATTAAAAATCTTCAAATTTCCCCAAAAGCAGCTAAGAAGTTTAACCAAATGCTATATTTAGAAGTTTTATATTCCCAGTGTTTGTCTTCTTATGCCAGTTTCAATACTGGTCTCTCTGCTGATCTCAGTGTAATTACTACTGACTGACAAATGTGAAAATGACAGAAGAATCAGACTTTTTATATGATGCAAAAAGTATGTGAAAATTATGTCATTGAAGGGCACTCAATTACTGCCTGCTAATAAATATTTTTCCCTTTCTGATTTTATTTTGATTTACTTTGCACTCAAATGCAGACTATTCTAGTACACAATGCTTGCAGAATGAGCATCTTTTCATGCACTGAAAACCAGAATCTTTGCAGTCACATTGTGTTAACCAGATGTTCAGTTTTATAAATTGAGTTAGTGTAGAGCTACTAATCGTTTCAGCCTTTAAATACTCAGGATAATAAAAAAAACAATACTATTAAGAGAATAGATTATTTGTTTTGATATGAAATTTTAAAATAAAATTCATGGGATAGGTTAAGTCAAAAGGAAATGAGTTTTTGCTCTGAAGTCTTCATATAAGTACATATGTGTATGTGCATGCATGTGGATATGAATTTCTGTGCATAGACATATAAAAGTATAAATATATATGGATTTATAATCCCTCTGAAACAATCTTCTGTTTCTCCACTCTGCAAAATGACAATTTTTTCAGCAGGCTCCCAATCCTAGCTAGACATGAGTTTATGTGCCTTTAAATGTGTGTCAATTCTCTGTGAGGGCAGAGAGATGGGGAAGGGGGCTGCCTTTATATTGTTTTGTTTAGAAATTTATTCTTTAATCAGTTTGTACATACAAGCTGGGTTTACATTGATGACCTTTACTTAGGAGTAATTGAAAAGCACCTATTAGAAAGAAAATTTAAGCTCAATATAAAGGAAAATAATAATATAACTTGTAACATTCCATTTGGCTGTAGCGTATTATACAAAAATTAAGAGAAAATTAAAAACTAGGTTATGTGCAACTTTTCAGGTACGCAAAAGAATCATGAAGTGGACAGTAGTAAGGTTTCCTTGGATAGAGCAGGTGTTGATCATTCATTTTTTATGTAAATTTTCCACAAATATATCACCCTCAGAATAGTATGAAATACATCTGAAGCAGTATTTTGGACAGAGGAGATACTTAAAAGCTTAAAAGGTAGATATCTTCCAAAAACACATTGTTGGTTCTCATAGACAATAAGCACTTTTCTGGAGGGAGAGAAGTGTTTATGAGCAATCCAAATGGACGTTACAATGACTTAATAAGACAATCCTGGAAGAAAGTACATTTTTTTTACATGACAACAAATAACTCCATTTCAATAAAATAGGTTATTTATGTTTTGAATAATCCATTGATTTTGACTGCATTCATGTATATCCTGAGATATGTTATATATGAACTACAACACAAATGCCAGCCCTGTGTTCAGTAGAGACCGAAAAACTAGAGAAAAAACTCTAAATTCAAAGGCAATAAATTTTAAGAGCTCTGTTGCTTAGTGGAAGGTGCCTTGTGATGGCCAACTTTTGAAGACAGTAAAAAAACTTCTACCGTCTCTCAGCTAAGCAGAACCCTGCAGTCCTTTCACAAATTAGCTGCACACACTATTTTTGTTTCAGTGTTAGTTTCTTTTAACTCACAGTTTGGATGAATAACACTATTTCTACCTAGTGTGAATATATATCCGCAGGGCACCTCAAACACAAATCAGCTTTTGTCTAACCTGGCTTAATCAGGGTTTTCAAATCTCCTCTCCTCAGCATCCAAATTGCTGCTAAACTTGCCATGAGGTCTTGCCAAACATGTATAAAAGAATCAGATTTCTGCTCAGATTCATGTTCCCAGTGACTCGGATGGAGTTTGGAATGTGTTTTAGCAGTGTCCACTACAAAATCGATGTCTCTTCCCATATCGTTAAACAGATGGACAGACTGGCAGACAGGACCAGCCTGGTTTGGGGGCAGGGACAAAAATAACACGATCATATTTCAACTCATTGTTCAAGTTTAATGAGTTCTGCCATAGCTCCAGCACTAGAAGGTTATTGTGAGGGAAAAACAAAGGGACCCTTCTTTTGTCTTTCTTCTCAAACTATCAGGCCCCATTACTGAAAATTAAGGTTCAATAAAATTCGTATTCAGAGATAATTAGCGGACAGCTTTGTGGTGTGGCGGATAATATGACCAAAGTGCTGGTTCACAGCAGTGTGTGCTGAAGTGTGAAAGAGCAAGTTCTCCGTTGCTGTTTCTGAGGTCATACCCCCTCATCCTGCATACAATGTGGCAGTCAAAATGCAGCATTCTTACCTGCTGTGATAAAAAATACACCAAAGCAAATAAATTATTTCAAACCCCCCCTCCCCCTCACGGGTTGTTTTTTTTTTAAAACAAAGCTAGATCATTAGTAATAAACTATGACTTCATTAGAATGTTCCACATAACAGGATTACAGAGGAATGTGTCAATAACTGGCAAAGGTTTGTCTTTCATTAATTAACACTTTTGTATGAATACAAACTTGTTATCCTCACTTTTTATAGGTGAAATATTATCATTAAAATTAGACCTTGGTTTTAAAAAAATCTTGATGGTGTTAATTTGTACAAGTGAACATTTTCCAAATATTGTTTAGATTGGAAAAGAAACAAAATTTGAAATCAGGCAGAGTTACAGGATGACTGCTTTTCTCTGCATTAAAGGAAAAGAAAGTTTCAGAGTTCTATTCTTTTTATATACATGTATATTGAAGTGCACATGAACACATTTTCTTCATATAGTAGAATATTTAAGGAAGTAACTAATTAAATTTTTGTTCTGGTTTTGTTGCTTAACAGAAATGCACATTAACTACTTCAGCTTTGCTTTTCCCATCTGTCACTAAGGAAACAGCTCATAAGTTTAGGGACAGTCTGTAAATTGCCCTGTTTGTCCTGACACACAAAATTTCTATGTGGACAAAGAGCAAAAAAGGAAATTCTACCTAAAAAAAAGTAGACTATTTTCCTGAGGTAGAAACACAGTAATTTCTATTTTTACCCTTTTAATCTGGTAGCTTATAAATGTAACTTTTGGCATTACAGGGATAGTTACTGAAATACCTGGCTACAACTAAGTTCTCAGATACTGATGTTGTTTTACTGCTGTCATGTTTATTTGGATCACCAAATGATTTACATGATAGATCCCATTAATTGAAGAATGTGCAACTGCTTTAATCTCACTCTATCTGAAAAATCAATGGGGTGATCTAAAATAACCTTCTCTTTTTGCATAATATCTTTTGTTTTAGACAGTTTGGATCAAAGTTCTGTGTGCTGTGAGACAAGGTCCCTTCCTATGTCATCAGTCCCAAAAGGTATGAAACACTTATGTGAAACAAGATATCAATAAAGTGGCATTTTCTCACCCCTTTCCCAGGTGTTGCTGTAAAGGTGGGTACAGTAATATTTAATGTGAGCTGTTCTCCAGGAGTACAGACGGAATTGTTGTTTTCATAAATACCTCTTTATTTCACAATTCACTAAACAATAAGCATATTTTTAAAAAAAAATTTTTTCAAAAAAAATAGGAGATATGAAATTCTGTCTTGTTCAGGAAAAGGCAGTGTGTGGTGTTAGTTTAAAAGCCTCTATGGAAATAACCAAAAGGAATCTTGTATTTGTCACCCATATTACAGAGACTTTCCATGAGCTTAAATTTGAAAAATGGCTTTAGATAATAATGAGCTCAATAAAGAAGGTCAATTTTTTTTTCCACCAAAAATTTTTTTAAAAAAATCAATGTTATGATTGGTGATGGAAAGTTTGTCTCCATCTTTATTTTTCATGAGAGGTCTCTGAAATTGCATGGACTTCTGGATTTTTCAGACACTTGGGATTTTTTTTTTAAATAACAACTTGCTGAGGGAATATCTCGACACCCTGCAATTGAAGTGGAAACCCTACTGATTACAGTGAAACCAGGTTTATTAACATTACATAAGGAAGCACTTTCATCTCATTTCAGTGTGCAGTGAACTTAATATGTGATTAGAAGAGGAGGATTAAGGCTGTGTCTACATTAGCAAATAATTCAGTATGATAAGAGTAAATCAATAGATCAAAGCATCAATGCTGAAGCCCTACATCCTGTGGTTGAAGTTTTCACTTCAGTGCAAGTTTAGTATGATGTCCTGGTCTGAAAGTCTTCATTGCACACATGGCTCAAAGTCACCTGCTCAACATCCAAATGCTTATGACTGCATTAGGGAATATACCACACCAAGTGCACCTCTGAAGTGGAGAACCTCACTTTTCTCTGAATCCACCTTGAGAGCATTTAGTTTGCAGGAACCAAACTACACTGTGCAAGAAAACAGAACACAGTAACATGAGGAAACCGAAGGACTATGAACCAAACTGTGAGTGTGATAGTCTTGAAGTGTCCTCTAGCTAGATGAATATACAGGGTATAGAAATTCTTGGAATTTATGAGACTTTCTGACCCCTGTGCAACCTCCTCAACAGTGTAGTATACAGCCACTAACTTTTTTTAAAGTTCTGCAGCTCCTTCTACTGCAGAGTATGGAGTTAGACTGAAAACCCTCCTGCAGTATGCTGCAGACACTTCAGTAACCCCAGTACTTTCAGTTCATCTCCTTTAGAAACGTACTAAAGAAAATATATCATACTATACATTGAAGTCTGCAGGCGTGCTAAATTTGCCAGGGATTATTCTTAGTATGTAAAAGTAAACTACAAATATTAGTAATATTATGCCACTTTACAGTGGCATCTCAGAGGGGCAGTGAAGACCTTTGTTCAGTCCATGCAGCACAAAACCACAAACCCTCTGTACAGTGCCATTCTGGAGACAGTCTCAGTGAGTTGTCATAGCCCTGTGACAAGCTGATAAGCCCTGTCAGGGAGTTCATAAATCAGCAATGATTATTAGCTCAGCACTGGCGCTCCTCAAACTTAGATATCCTGCTTGTAGACCTGAGCAACTTCACGAGCAGTTATCTTGGCTTCCCTACCCCTGTGGTGAAGATGTATCCACAGCCTCCTGTCAGTACTTGAACTGCACCTTGCCCAAATCCTTAGGCAAATGAAATTATTCTGTCCTCTGCTCTGTTTTTAGAGATTTCTTTCAAGCAATTTAAGCCAGGATATGCAATTGTTCCTTGTAACAGAGAGAAACAGTTTTCTAACTACATGAAGACTGGTATTAACTGTGTTTAAACTGTACTTCAGCACCTACAGGATTTTGGTGTTTTGATTAGGTTTTTTGTTTTGATTTTTGTTTTGGTTTTGGTTTAGTTGGTTTCAGCTTTGGCTTTTTGTTTTGTTTTCTTTTCTTTTGTTTTGTGGGTATTTTTGTTTGTGGGTATTTGTGTTTTTGTTGATTCCTATAAGACTTACTTGTTGATTCCTCTATAATACTTCCTAATGTCAATGTGATGGCTTTAAAATTTTCCAGTAGCTGGGAGGGTCTGACATAATTTGATGTTTCCATAATCCCGAGGTCTCACATCTGTAACTCAGGATGTGCAACTAGTTTGTGTGATGAAAACAATCACAGTAAAGTGTGGGTAAATCAGAGATGTGCTCCTCCATGGAGTCATCTTTGGTTTATTTATGAATTATTTAAGAGTAAAATTGAGAAGCCAAGTCTCCCTGTGATAGAAATATTACCTAAAAAAACCGTATCATTCTGCATATCTTTTAAATATGAAGTGGGATTGGCAGGTGTTTTATACAACTGCTCTGCACAGTGTAACATGCTATTCCACAGTTTCTCAGTTACTCATTCATTTGATGCCAGATAATTTTCATGTGCTGAAAACAGAATGAAGGGAAGAAAATCAGGGTTCAAACCAAAGTCCTAACATTCAAGGATGTTTTCATAAAATTGGTTAAAGTCTCAGTTTTAAAATTAAATACATTGCATTTAAAATGAATGCCGAAAAATATCTGGGCTTATAAATTTATTTTCTTTAAAAGAATGAAGAGGAATATATATATATATACACACACATATATATAAATACATATATATAAATACATATATATACATATACATATACATATACATATACATATACATATATATATACACACACATACATACACCTTAATTTTTGAACCAGGATCTTCTTCCACAGTCCTGTCCCAAAGCTATGCTCTGTAAGACAAGGTTCATTCTGGATCTATTCCCACTCACCCCCTACCCACCCTCCTTCCATGGCTCCTTGCTGCAGTAAGCTAACTGAAAGCATACAGACTGGACTGGAGCCAAAGCAAAGTTAAGCCTCTTATTGATAATCACAACAGGATATCAACCTAATCTAGGGCTTAACCTATTATTTCAGTCAAGATTCCCCCCAAAAATTTACAGGATATATTGGATCTGGCTGAGATGGAGCTAATTTTCCCCACAGCAGCTCTCATGGTGCTGAGCTTTGTATTGGTAGCTAGAAAGTTATTGATAACATGTTGGTAACATGTTTTGTCTACTCTTAAGTGGTGCTCCACAACATCAGAGCTGTCTCTCCAGCATTACCCCCTCATCAGTAGACCAGAGTGGACAAAGTCTTGGGAAGGGACACAGCTTGGACAGCAGACCCAAAGTGACCACAGGGAGAGTTCATTCCATAGGATGTCTATTCAGCAGTATAGGCTAAAAAAGGGTAGGAAGAGTAGGAGGAGTTGAGAGTGGGCATTTGTTATGACATTTGTTTTCCAGAGCAAATGTGATGCATGCTGAAGCCCTGTTTTGTGGGAAGTGGTTGGGAATCACCTGCTGATGGGAAGCAAAAAAAACATTTTCCTTTGGTTCTGTGAGCAGCCTTTGCTTTTTCTTTATTGAAATGCTGTTATCTGACCCTCCATTTTTTTTCATTTTGTTTTCCCCCTGCCCTATCCTGCTGAGGAGAGTAGTGATGGAGTGGCTGGTGGCCATCTATCCAAGGCCAACTCACTCCACAGCTGATCCCAGAGCAGACCAGGCCGAAACTTCTTCTATGCTTAAGGTACTCTAAAGTAATAAGGGTACACTTCAGCCAGAACAACTCTGAGGCAATTGTTCTGCTACCTTCAGCTGAGGAAGGCCCATATTTTATTGTTGGTCTTACAACAAGAGTTTGGAGACAATACTGCAAATATGTCACTGCCTGGTTTGGCATTGATGACCCACCTGCACTAAGATGCACAGCTCTCTGCATTTTGGGCTGCAGGGAGGCAACACTAAACCTTCAGTGCTCTCTTCCTCATTAGGCAAGGCGCTACGTTGTCCTTGCATGCTAAGGAGCAGCTCTCCACCAGAGGAGCACCTGGCATATGGAGGGTACATCTGTCTTATTGATACTGCACAAATGTGGATATGCCCCCAAACTGCTGAGTGCCCACCTGGATCCCAAACCTGTGGAAGGTTTTGCCATTGTCACTATCAGGTTTTCCCTTCAGATATGTGAAGATATAGTCCTAAAACTTCAGTTTTCAAGTGAGAAATGCCCTTTTTCTCTTGGCTTCTACTCATGAGTCTACAGGATGAACTGGCAAGGCTCTCTGCAGCAGCAAAGTCTTCCCAGTGCAGAAAGACTTATGGAGTTTCCCTCATTTAGGAGGAGACCTTGGTACAACAAGAATGAAAATTCATTCACTTCAAGTTCTGACATTGCAACTCCAAAGGGTACAGATAAACTCTGATGTTAATGACACTTTAAGTAGTGCATAAAATCAATTCCTATTGATTAATATTAATTTAATAATCCAGAAATCAGTTGCTATTAAAGCAAGAAGAAAGCAAATGCCCTGTTTCCAAGTAAATTTTACACAGTAAACAGACCCTGAGAGAAGAAAATATTGTCTGGCTGCACTTTTCTTTAGCAGGAAGTCTGAATGATAAATGTGTCAGCCTCGCAGTATTAAAACTTTTAAATATAAAGGCAGGTAATGAAAGAATAACGTCTATCCCCTGTGATTACAGCCCACCCACCACCACAGTGTGCAGATGGCAGGTATCTCTTGCTTGCCTGGCACTTGCTTTCAGGCACTCAGCTGCAAGGAAGCCAAAAGTAACTGCAGTCATTGCAGAACAGAGTTCTTCTGTAGCAGCTTTGGGAATTTGGTTTTGTGAAAATGTAACAAAATTACCCTGTGAAGTCCTGAAAAAAAGATAACGAAAAAATAGCTAGGGAAATAGCTTGAGTTACTAAAAAATTGAATTTACTATGCATTAATTATTGGTTAATTAAGTAGCTCTCTGAAAGTTTTACTGGGATTCAGATCTTTGATGGTTCTAATTACTTTTTCTCACTGACGGGATAAGGGTGTTTTGGAAAACAGAGGAAAACACCATATTTGTACCATAGAATCTTTGTAGATATAATATAAAAAAATTATTCCCATTTGAATTTTGGTTTACTTAGAGGAAACCTAAAATTTTTAAAGAGATTTGTTTTCTGATTAGTAATTAGTTCTTTAAATTCTTTTTGGAAGATTTGTAAAGAGTTTATTTCTGGTTCTATTTTTGTGTTTGTTTTACATTTATATCTAGTGAGTATAAGCAGCACGCCAAGGCCACAATCACATTCACCTAGTGCTGGAAATTTTACTGACTTTCTGATTGCCTGATTGGATCCTGTGGAATAACCTTTTCTCCTCATAATCAGAGATGAAGGAAATTAAGATAAAAGGTAATGTTTATAGTTATAAAATAAAATTAGCTGGAGAAAAGGAATAGCAGACCACAGAATGGTGGTTGTGTCTCACGTTGTCTGAGATCGCAGACACCATGAAGGTCCTAAGCTGGTATCAAATCTCCTGTCATGGGATTGCTGATTTTATGAAGGCTGCATAAATTTAAAACAAAAGAGTGGCAAGTACTCTCCAGTGTTGTGACTGCTTTCCTGCAGATACAAAGGTATAAATAACAATACTCAATCTTGCAAGTTTTGATCTCGCTTCATCATATTTCAAAATCACAAATGGAACTGCTGGCAATCCTCAGCATGAAGACAGTTCTCCTACGTATTTTTACAAATGCCCTGATAGTATAGGTGGCCAATGAGTACTTCCCTTTTGTTACCATGTAAAAACAAGTAAGAAAAGAAGTTCCTTGGGTGGATTTGGTGCCCTTGATAATCTTCCTTCATCCATAGTAAAAAAACCCCCTCAAAAATACAGTAATTAAAAAGTCAGCAGTATAAGGTTAACTCATTACATTTACTTAGTGATAAAGGTATCAAATCAATAAAAAAGGGGGAGAAAAAAGGGGGAATAAGAGTATTAAATTAGTATCTGATGCAGTGCAGAATATAATTCCAGTCTGGAATATTCTATTTCTTGTGCAGCAGTAACTTGAAGTAAACATCACAGTGCAAAGTTTCATTATATGGAGCTCTATACTAAGTGTTTACTGTTCCATAACATTAGGGTTCAAAAATCAAGTCTACTTTGTCTGAATTCTTCAACTTGTCTGCCTGCCTTTTAAGTTTATCAGGAGTCAATAGATGGTCCAAGCAACATTTTCTCTATTTTTCCTATCTCTAGCTAAATTTCTTTGGTGTGTGCTGCTGCATGGGTCTGCAGTATTTTTAAGGCCCATTTTTTTGTATTTTAATAGGTCTGTGGGTCTTCATGAAGAGTAATAGTTATATCTGAAACTCTGAGCAATGTGGCTGTGACATCCTGTAATATTAAAAAGATGGTAGCTTGTGAAAAACTGCACAAAACCAGAGACAACTGGTAAGTAAGGAAGATGGAACTACAAAAAGAACTTACAACAGGTACCCTTTTAAACCTGAGCTCATGGGCTTCCTTCAAGGTATGAATAAAAAGTCCTATTTTCAGTTACAAAAACTCACTTCTGAATTATTTATTACTGAAAACAAGCAAACTTATCTTAAAATTTTTACCTTTCTAAAAAGCTTCTCTTTTAGAGAGAAGGTATCTGCATGGTATGGGCTTAGCATTTATCTTTTATCTTTTTTTATCTTCTCTTCACTGGGCAAAACAGAATTTGCTGTTTCCACATAAAGGTCATTAGTAGCCTGAAGGTCTATGCAAATCCTTCACACCAAACACTAATAACATTAGAATGGAGTGAGTGATAAAAGAACTAAAGAAATGAAGATTAGAAACTACTCTAAGTAAAAAAAGGGGTGGGGGCTAGCAACTTGCCAATACAATGTTTTGATTGTGGATGGTCCTAACTTGTGTGCTTTTATTGCTAAGTTCAGAGTTATCCTGAAGAGCTGCAAAATCCTTCCAGGTGAGCATCAGAGGAGTTCAGTTTGGATTGTACGAAGTTCCTTTCCTGGTATGTTCCTGTGTCGTTCTTTTCTGAAGACATTGACCATATGATGATATTCAAATGGCCAAGCGTTTACAATTTCCAGATCTGCCAAATAGCAAATCAACCTTTATAATTAAAGGTGACAAGCTGACAAGGAAAATGAATGTAAAATTGTATACGTATATGAATTTTTATGTCAGATTGCCGTCTGTGCACTTGTTTTTCCTTTGTCAATAGCCGAAGGCTCATTTCCCTGTACTAGAAGTGCATTTTATATCGAGGCCTTCAGACAGCTCCCCTTCGCCCTAGTGAATTTGCTGATTAATTTTGGATGCTCCTCTTAATTAACACCCCAAAGGAAGTCTAGATTTTCTAGCCTATATTCCATGTAAAACAAGTGAATCTGAAGAACAATGACCTAAGGAGACAGGCGCGCTGTGTCCGAATGACATTACAAGAACATTGAATATCTCACAAGTCAGGACCTGGTCAGGCAATGCCTAGGGAAAATGTAGGCCTTTAATCAGGGCAGAAATGAGATTCATATTAGTCCAATTTCATTTTCTTTGTTGCTGACAAAGAGAGGCTGGGATGGATGCCACCTGACAGTTGAAACATGGTGCTCCTATGCAGGAATGGGTGCCTCTGGCCTTGATTAATAATTGGTACCATTTTGACTTGCGGGCAGATAAGTTGATGATGGATGAGAGAAAAAGAGTGAAGTGATTTATTATAAAATTAGGATAAAATAACGAACTGGCTAATTGCACACAAGCCTCATAAAATGTAGCTGTGGAGTCAGAAGTGCAATGCCAGGCAACAATAATTTCCACCTCACTTTTCACAATGAGATCTCAAAGCAAAAAAAGATAGAGACAACTTTTACTCATGGGGCTGCTGTATGCAAAAAAAGCTTTGCCCGTTCTTCTACTTCAAGCAAATAAAACATTGAGACTTATGTTTCAGCTTTTATTATTATTGTTGCAATAGAAAAGGGAACAGTAGAACTAAACGGGCTACATTAAACCAACTGTTGCTTCTTTGTTAAAGCTAATAAAACCTTGTAATTCTGTGATTTCTTTGCATACTTTAGCAGGGTAAAAATATCTAAACTTATGAAACTGAGATGCATATATGTTAAAATCAAAATTCAATCCAAAAAATCAACTTGCAAGGTCTTACACCTGTAGAAGTGTTCCACGCTCTTGGTAGGTAATCGTTTTTCTAGTTCACCTTCTGGTGGTCTGAACTTCCAAACCTATGCTCTGACAATTATTTTAGAAGCTGAGTCATCTATTGCTTGCTATTTTATGCTGCATATGTCCAATAGAGTACAATTACAGATTTAAAAAGTGTTTGTTGTGATAACCACTGGCTGTCTGATAAAAATATTTATTTTGCTGTTATGAATCAATGTCATTATATTCTTTTTTCTTTACAAGACAGATGTCTGATCACTTTCTCTTGGAAATTTTTTAAGTCCAATCTGCTCTAATTCCTTGGAAGCTTTGCTACTAGCAATTCTAATCAACATCCAAGAGATTTTTTTCTGCAAGCTCAACTATTAAACAAGCTGAAATTATTAAATTAAATACAACTGCCAACAGTATTGTCCCAATAAGATGAGTTCAGTTATAAAACTTAAAATTAATGTAGCATGGGGAGCTAAAACTTAATTTTCATGTAATTGATTTCTATTCTACTCCTAAGACAAAAATGTGACAATTTCTCCTTATATGCCACAAAGTCTCCCATACTGAATTTGCCATACAGATTAGGAGGCAGGATTTTCAAATAATAATTTGAAAAACACTTTATTTTGGTTCAAAAGCCACAATCATGGCTTAAGAGTGTTAAACTTTTTCCATATACTTAAAGAAAAATAAAAATTACACATAATATCATATCCCTTAAACAAGTATTACAAGGTCTCATATCTGATCCACTCTGGAATGCCTACCGTGACTGGCAATTTATTTTTTTGGGAAGATTTGAGAAAAGTTAACCTGAATTAATTTCTGAAGTGAATTCTTAAACTACATCAATTCCACAGGAAACTGTGTTTCAAAATTTTAAGATGTCTTTAACATGACATAGCTTCATGAATTAGAGTAAACTGAATTAAGACTGTTTCCAAATAAGAGTATCCACCATTTACTTAAATTTTTTTAAGCTCATCTCCCTGTTTTATCTGGACTAACCTCTTCAAGCTCTTCAACCTATTCAAAAATCTTTTCACATTTATTCAATTACAGTTTATTTGGGAAAAAAGCATTATCAGGTGATTTAACAGAAAAATTACAGAAGCACCATCCTTTTTTGTCTGATTCCAAAATTATGAAGTTAATAATCATATCCGTCAAAACCTGAAAGCTACATCCCATCATGATCATCAGAACATAGACTTGAGAAAAATGCATATTACTGTGAGGAGATAAGAGAGTGATACTGCCTGTGTTGTCCTTGCAAATTTCATTAATGTCTTCTCACCATCCATACCTATGTTCTTTCAATATCTCAGAGGTTTGATAGTTTAGGGTAAAAAGAAATAATCTTAATTAACTGTAGTGCTTTCAAGATCATGAGGTAAATAATGCTACAAGGATAGCCTTGTGCTCTGAATTTCTGGTCTATACTCAGGAAGGAGCAGCATGGCTGGCTATGACAAGGACACTCCTCTGTAAGCCACATTGTAAGAGGAGCTCAGGCCTTCATGGCCCTTGTCTGTATGAGGTTGGTGCCAGGCATGGACTAACTCCACATCTTTGCTACCTTGCCTCTGATATCTTTGCTTCCACTGGATGCCTAGCAGAGCTGAGGCTTGCCGTTTCTCCACGCTGCAAACATGACAGCATTGGGGTAGCATCACTAATGTCTGGGAGGCTTGTGGCTGAAACAATAACATTATATCAAAGGTTAGGACAGCTGAACAATTACTTATAGATTACTGAAAGATATCTGAAAGCAGCTATAAGATCAGAAGGGAAATTAAAGTCTATGTTTTCTGCAGAAATAAAATTGGAAGGACAAAAACCCAACTAGAACACAATCTGCAACCACCATTGCAAAAGATAGAAAAAGCATTTCTGCAAATGCATTAATAAGAAAAATAAAAAAGAGCCAAAAAGAGTCTCCATCCTTTTTTGGGTGCAGATGGGAACATTGCCACCAAGGATGAGGAAAGGCCTTATTTGTCTCAGTTTTCAACAAAAAGATCAGTTTTACTCAGGGTATTCAGCTTCCAAGCTGGTATACAGAGATGGGGACAAGAACAGACTCCCTGCAATCCAAGAGAAAGTAGTTTGTGACCTGCTGTCACCTAGACATTCACAAGTTTAGGGGGCCAGATGGGATCTAACTGAAAGTGTTGAGGTAGCTGGTGGAAGAGCTCACCAAACCACTCTCTTTCACTCATCCTCAGCCCTGGTTAACCAGGGAGGTCCCAGACTACTGGAAGGTAGCCAGTGTAACCCCCATCTACAAGAACAGTTGGAAGGAGAATCCAGGGAACTACAGGCTTGTCAGCCTTACCTCAATTCCAGGGAAGGTTATGGAACAGATTATCTTGGGTACTATCACACGGCACATGCAGGACAGCCTGGGCATTAGTCTCAGCTATCATGAGTTTATGAAAGGGAAGTCCCACTTAACCAACTTGATCTCCTTTTAGGACCAGGTGACTTGCCTAGTGGATGAGGGAAAGGCCATGGATACAGTCTACCTAAACTGTAGTAAAGTCTTTGACACTGTTTCCCAAAGCATTCTCTGGGAGAAACTGGCTGTTCGCTGCTTGGACAGGTACACTGGGTTTACTGGGTAAAAAAATGGATAAAATCACTCATCTCAGATAGTGATGGTGACTGATGCTACATCCAACTGGTGGCCAGTCAAAAGTGTTGCTCCTGAGGGCCCAGTTTTGGGGCCAGTCCTATTTACTGTCTTTATCAATGATCTGGACAAGAAAGTCAAGTGCACTCTCAGTCAGTTTGCAGGTGACACCAAGCTGGGCAGGAGCTTTGATCTGCTGAAGGGTGGGAAGACTCTGCAGGGGGATCTGGAAAGACTGGATAGATGGGCTGAGGCCAACTGTAGGTTCAACAGGGTGAGGTTCCAGGTCCTGCCCTTGGGTCACAACAACCCTGTGCTCTGCTGTAGTTTGGGCCAGAGTGGCTGGAAAGCGGCTCATCAGAAAAGAACCTGGGGGTGCTGGTCAACAGTGACTGAACATGAGCCAAGAAGGCCAATCGTGACCTGCCCTGTATCAGCAATAGTGTGTCCAGCAGGACCAGGGCAGGAATTGTCCCCCTGTACTCAGCATTTATGAAGCTACACCTCAAGTCCTGTGTTCAGTTTTGGGCCCCTCAATGCACCTCACACTGAGGTGCTGGAGCATGTCCAGAGAAGGACAGCAGAGCTGGAAGAGGCTCTATAACATTGGCCTTATGACTGAGGGAGCTGGAGCTGTTTAGCCTGAAGAAAAGGTGGCTCAGAGGAGACCATATCACTCTCTACAGGCACCTGAAAGGAGGTGGTGGTGAGGGGCAGGTTTGTCCCTTCTTCCAGGCAACCAGCAACAGAACGAGAGGGCATAGTGTTAAGTAGCTCCAAGGGAGGTTCAGGTTGGATATTGGGAAAAATTTCTTCAATGAAAAAGCATTAAAGGATGAGAACAGGCTGCCCAAGGAAATGATGGAGTCACTACCCCTGAAAGTAATCAAAAAACAAGCAGACATGACAGTTTGTGATTTTAGTTGGCATGGTGGTATTTGGTCAAAGGTTGGACTTGATGATCTTGGTGGTCTCTTAAACCTTAATGATGCTGTGATTCTATGAGTCTATTTACCATTTCCTTAAGATTTGGTTTCAGGATTCAGAAACTGAGGAATGTCTGTCATGGAACTTGTGTCTGCCCACTAGCTTTGTCACAGGTAGATAGAAAAACAAAAGGAGGTAAATCTCTCTGGTCTTGGAAGAAGGTGGAAAAAATTAAAGAAATGTGGTTTCTCCACACTACTACATCCAAGACCTGGCTATGAGAAGTATAAGTGATGGCCTTAAGTGTGAGCTGGACTCTGAGAAATTTGCTTGAAAAATGAGAAATTAAGTTGTGAGTTATATGGGTGTTATTGAAGCAGCTTTTTTTTATTGTACATGGGACTTTATTTAGAAAAGAGTGATTCCAAGGAGAGAAAATTAAATCCCATGAATGTTACCCATTCCTAAATAACTGAATTATCCTTCTGAGAAGGCTCCCAGCTCTTCATCTTCATGATACTCCTGTTTCTGTCATAACATTGCAGCAGCTTTGGGATGTGAGCATCAGCCATCAACATAGACTTTTAGATCAGTATAAGATTAATCTTACTGCAGAAATCTTTGACTGGGTCAGGCCTGCATCTGTGTCTGGCTCTGTCTCTCTCAGAAGACTATAACTTACTCTTTTAGCAGTTGCATTTGAACTGTGTTTTGTGTCAATGTGGGATAAAGAAACAAGAGGCCTGCATGTAATTTGGATTTTTTTAAGTATCTCATTTCAATCTAATGTACTGTTGTGTAATTAAGCCAGTAAGTCTATATGACCAGCCCATTTCAGGACTTGGTCTGCTATCTTTAGTTAGTGGCAAATTCTGGTTTCCATTGCTTGTTCAGAGATGATAACAGTGTGATTTACAGGTATAAGTAACAAATTAGATCAATTAAAAAGACCAAGAGTGGCACCTGTCTAAGTGTAGGGTTGCACTAAATGATTTCCACATCTTTGTTTCCTGTAGGATCCTGCATTTGCAGCCTCTCCTCAGGAAGGTTAACAATGGGAGGGTTGTTTCTTAATGCTCATGAACCAAGAAAGCAGCCTTATCCTGCAGTCCAGGGATATGATTATAATCTCTGAGTGAAAACAACAGCCGTATTTTTCAGCTCCATGTGTACAAATGATCCCTGTGTTTCATACAGTTCTTGACTATGGCATCTTGGATTGCCCAATTTGTTATACGCCTGTATTGTGAGCTACCTTTGTATAATAGAGCTGAACTCAAAGTCAGATACATGCCCTTTCTTTGTGTACAATTCTCAGCATTTTGTATTCTTGCAGACCTTTATAAAATATTTCAAAGTTTTAACAGTCTTAAGAAATTTTCAAGTAATCTGATTTATTTTTTCTAACAGTGGAATTGAAAGTATGCAATTTTAAAATTAACAGAACTAGATTTGTGATATTTCTATCCCTTCTATTTCTATTATTGTCTAATGAAACTTAATCATTTTATGATAGGCCATATTAATACAGAAACTCCTTAAAGGCTGTGCTTAAAATGAGTGATGAAATCTATTTTTATTATTGCAGTTAAAAGCTTAGAAGTACATCTGCAATTTATTAGAACATGGGATTCTTTGGACATTGCAGATTTAATCCAGTTGACTAGTAAATATTTGACATGTAACACTCTTCCATGGCAAAATCACGTTTGGAAATCAAGAAAACAGGCTTTTTATAGCAGCTTCAAGAGGAGACATCAGGCCATCCAAGAAGCCCAAGAGGTGAAAAGGATGTGGACATGCTCAGATTCCTTGCTTTCTATTTCTTTTATAGTAACAGATTCTCTGGTGTTGCATAGTGGAACAATACATTAGCTGGCCCTGGAGTTCCAGGATAAGAACAATATTGTTCCTCCTCTCAGTATATGCAGTCAAGGTCTTGGGGACAAGCGCTTGTTTGAACAATCTTCCTCTCAAGTCAGAAGTATTTGGTTCCAACTCTTTCTCCTCTACCTCTCTGATATATCTGGCTCATCTGAGGTGTGCTCAGAAGTTTATACTTCTGTGAGCACAGTCTTTCACACATTATTACAATGTCATCTCGTTAGAATGGAAATTCCAAGTGGGAAGGAACCCAATACTTGATCTCACAAACCAGTCCTTACAATGTCTGAAGGAGAAAGTTCAGGTTTTGTGCTGTTGGGTTAATATTAAGTTTCAAAATGATAAATACCAGTTGTGCCCCTAGAGCTCTTCAGTTTGTATCACAAGTCATATTTAGGCTGAATTGAGTACTGAAAAAT
Organism: Illadopsis cleaveri; assembly: GCA_013399915.1. Classification (NCBI taxonomy): domain Eukaryota; kingdom Metazoa; phylum Chordata; class Aves; order Passeriformes; family Timaliidae; genus Illadopsis; species Illadopsis cleaveri. The sequence continues at coordinate 232,680 of VXBB01002217.1, forward strand.
ATTTAAGATAAAGATGTTTAGATTAGTATCTTAAAGGAAATGCACTCTGAGTTAATGCAGGAGGATTAATATTTCTGTCATATTCCTCCTGAGAATCATCATCCAAAAAAGAACTTGTCACCCTCTTATAACAGGTTGAATTAAATCCAAGAACTAAGTGATGTGAATTACCTTCATATTCCTAGAGCCATTCCCTGTAAGTAATGCTGATCACATACATTGGCAAAGCAGCCCAGGAGAAATGGCTATACTGATATACATAGTGTACCTGTACAGGGAATAGGGAAGATTTTTGTGTAAAGGTCTGTTAATCTATTCATGCTGATGAGTTTTCATAACAATTTGCTATATGATGCACCAATCTATATGTGGTATTTGCACTGCAGTTGGAATCTCATGCTTATTTGCACTCTGCAGACTCGTGTGTAAACCTGTGTGCAGTATTACAGTCAAACAGGTCTGATCCATGAAAAACATTGCAAATATGTAAAGAAAAACAAAACAGGAAGAAGCAATTGGGTGCAATATAGTCAAACATATCGTGTCTTCTGCTCTACTTCAGAATGTTTATTATATAGTCACTCTTTCTCTGAGTGCTGGAAACATCCTCTGTCAGAGAATCAAATTCTGAAGGGGAGTGCAAGGAATAATCCATTGCCACCCCATTTTCCAAATTTCCAGAAATGCTTCTAATATGTCCCTGATTTTTTTAATGATACAAACATTTCCCGGGAACGAGATCTGAAGGGCAATAGGTCATTTGCCATCATATGCTGAGGAAACATTTTGAATCATTTAGTTGGGATTGAATTTTAACCTGAATTTTAACCAGAAACCTCTATGTGAAAGTCACAAACCCCATTAGTAATACTTTGTGTTGTCCTAGCAATTAGGTTTCAAACTTTGTATAAGTATCAAAAATTTAAAACACATTTTAATGTTCCCTTCTATGGAATCCCTACATTTATATACTTTCCTCTTATTTAATGATGTGGCAGAAGATATTCCTTGTCTTACAGTTAGAGATGCATTAATTAAAGTATTCAGTTAATGGAATTGCTGAATATGGCCATGTTTGACAATTACACATAGGGTAGCTCCTCACAAAATTGATGTGAGTTACTCTGTATGGTATTCTTTAGCTATCATTTAATGAATGTTATTATTATCATTTGCTGAATTACTTAAAGCTATCTTCAGGCAAACTTAAATGACTGTACTTATTTTTTAAATAGAAACTATTTATTGCGCTTTGCTCTTTCTGTAAGTTACCTGCTTTCCCTTGTCACATCAACATCCTTCCAAGGGATGCTTATTCTCTTCACCCCATTACAGCAGGGGTTTTTTTAAGAAAATCTGCAATTATAGAGGAGATTTCTTGGCAGTGCATGCTATAAATGCACAAACCTTTGAAAAAGGTTGAGAGGTGTAATAAACAGAGTTATGACAATTTTCAAAAGGAGACCAGCAATATAAAAAAAAAAGCACCAAGAAATGTCTGCTGCTAATGCAGTTGGGCTAGCTGGATGGGTGCTTATTTGGAAAGGTGGATTTATTATGGGAGAAGGGCCACAGCAGGGAGATGATTGCTCTCTCCCTGGATTAGCACTTCAAGGTGGTCCAGGAGTGGGGCTGCAGTGCCAGAACCTGCCCCGCCAACCCATCCTGTGCTTCATGCAGCCCTGACAGGCTGTGCAAACATATAAATCTCTCCCAGAGAGGCCACTGCCTAAGCACAGCAAAATTTCTACACCTTGAAGCATAAAAGAGCACCCTTTCCAAGAGGGGTCATATTCTTTCCTACAAGTTAGTGAGGATTACGAAGGGATGGAAAATACCTCTGTGGCAAGTGAGCACTGAACTTTGGCCACTTACTCTGTGAGCTAAAGCAACAGGGGCTGCCCCACCACTTCCCTTCGTGGCTCTATGTGAATTCACTTGATTAATGTTGTATGTGCAAGTCTATTGAGGCACTGCATTTAAAAGGATTGTTTACCAGAGCCTTGTAATCAACCTGCCTTAGCAGCACCCTATTACCTGTGATAACCGGGCTGATGCAATTTGGATCTGAAAGAAAACCACCTCAGATGGGCTCTCGGATGCTTTAAGTGCTAGTATGCTGCCCTGTTATCTTCATTTGTAATTTGTTTTCAAGAACAGTGATTTGCATTTCAGTTGGATTACACCTTTTAATGTATCACAAAATAAAGTGGCTGCAGTGAAAACTCACATCTCCACTAGTTTTCAAACGATGCATTTGAGGCTTCAGTGGAGAGGATTACAATTACAATTAAAATCAAAAGCTTGTTCATTCTTTTAATGACACATACTAACCCTTTCTATACTAAGCCTATCGTGGTGCTATACAATCATGATTTTTTTTTAAAATATGAAATAGCTGCATGTGCTCTGCCTTATCATCCACTACACACAAATGCTGTTTTTCTGAAAAGGAGCACATCCTGCACAGTGAATTCAGAGGACAATTTACCTTGACAAAATATAGAAGAACATAGGAAAGAAATGGGATGAAAAAAGGTCCACTGGTGGGGTTTGGGTTGGTTTGGGGTTTTGGTTTTTTTTTTTGGGGGGGGAGAGTGTTTTTAAGTGGGGTATATTTTAGTAACAGACTTAATTTTCCTAGTATCTACCAAGATATGCAGTTACAAAGACATCCATTGAAAGCATAATTTTATTGGATGTAGTTATTTTTCTTTTAAGGTTATTTTTCTTTTAAGGAGCATTACATGCATAAAGGGAGGTTTGTTGGTTTTGTACTATTTTTTTTTTAATTTTCTTTTTTTAATCCTGTAGTTTTCCCACAGCAGTAAATTTTTGCTACTATAAATTTACTTTTTTTGTAGTAATTCACAATTATTTGCATCTAAGGCTTCTTACATCACTTTAGAAGGATTTGCAAACAGAAGACATTTATATTCTTACTTGGGTCTTACTGTGTTATTCTTCATCTGCAAATTTTTTGGTGAGACTAAAACTTACTCAGATCATGCATGGCAGAAATATTTGGCTGAGAACCTTTGCTGTGGTATTCAAAAGCTTCAGTTCCAAGCCAGAACCTTGCCTGGGCTCAGGCAGCCTAGATTTATATGTACCCTAATTTTCTCTATTCCTAATTGCCAGGCTGGGACCTCCCCATCACCCCAAACACATCTTCCTGTCTCCTTGAGAGGTTAACCTGTGTTCCAGGACAGAAGAGATTCAGACTCCACTGCAATGGGCTGAGGACCGTCTGTAGCAGCTGCTGCTTACCCTCCACAGAGGGATACCAAATCCCATCCATGAGGTGGTGGCATGGACAAAGTCCAGGGCACTGTCTCCAGTGAGGAGGTGAGGAATTGGGGAAGAGAAGAGCAGTGTCATAAACAAATAAATAGTGTGATTTCAGTAAAACAAATGAACAGGTTATTTTTTCCTGTTTTTCAAAGACAACTGAAAGTCCTAGAAGGCACCAGGCTCTGATACATGAATTTCCTGTCTCCGGCAACTCAGCAGAAGTCATGGCAATGCCTACTATTTTGCAGCTAGAAATTTGAATGCCTTATAGACAAGATGGCCAGGATCTCTCAATTACTTCTAAGGAGTCTGAAAGAAATGGGAAAGTTTCAGCCTCTTCTCTCAAAATTTCCTCAGTTAATGAAAAATTACCTTTTACTAAAGCTAGCTATAGCTTTATCTATAGCTATAGCTATATCTGTAATTAATATTTAAAACTGAATCAAATGTCTGAATCAAGTCAAAGTGGTTTTTGTTTCAATCTTTTACACAAAGATAGATTAGAGCACCTTTCCAAAATGAAATATTGAAAATCAAGGCTTCTAGTTTAACATTAACAGAGGAGTAGGTGGCATTCCCATCAGTGACCTGAAATGCTTTGAAGGCAACTGTCTACCGAAAGTATGTCTTTGAGGCTTTCTCTATATTTAGAAAGAAGAATGGGAAGATCATGCTAACCTGAAGATTTCTCATACCTAACCTTACCAACATTTGGTAAACAAAAGGTTCCTGCCTTAATGGTAGACCAAAATGGAATTTGCAAGCAGGTTACACACAGCAGTCACATATACTTTAGCAAAACATTATCTTGATGATTCTCTCCACCTACTCATGTCATTTTATATTCTGACTAAATTCAGTATTATTTTCCTTCCTGCAAGCCTTTGTTCTCAGGTATTCAACAGCATGGAAAGGGCAATCTTAAAACAGATTGAAAACATCTCACAGATTACCTAAGGATCATAGCACATTATTGAAGAAATGAGATTTTTTTGTTGTTTTCGTGTAGATATTTTTAATACTCATTACAAATAGCATAAAGAAACCTTAAATCTGATGACCAAAGTGATGACAAAGTGATTTACAAATGTCATTGAGGTGTTCCAGGGGAACTGCCTTTCAAACACCTCATACACTTCATTCATCTGTGTGAGATGGTTTTCTGGTTGTTCTGCAAAAATGCATCATTGAACAGGTGGCTCAGCCTAACCCCTTGGCATCAATTCAGTGTTCGACAGCAAAACTGTGGTTTCAAAAGTAAACAGAGGTGGTTTCAAAATTAATATAAGATTTAAATTATTATTATTATTTTGTTTTGGTTTGGGATTTTTTGATTGTTTTTTGTTTGTTTGTTTGTTTTGGGGTTTTTTTGCGGGGGGGGGTTGTTGTTGTTCTTGTTTTAACTGAGATTTTCTCTTTTTTCAATTGTCATACATTTGTACTGTGATTAGGTTTTACACTGGTCGCTTTCATGATTCTCATTAATTTTTAGTTTATGAAAATACCTGTACCATTTCATAAAGGGTCTTAACAAAATGAATTTGATAATTTTTACTAGATTAGCTAATTTTCTCTAAAGAGCTCAGTGAAATAAATTATGTGGAAGCAATCCCAGACAATTCAATGCGAAATGTGACCTTGTTTTCCCTGAATGCTATCTTCATGTGCCCAACTCGTATGTCTTGTGTCATCTCCAAGCTAAAACCTAAGAAGTTCTGAAGTAGCCTATTTAGATACCACTGCAGGGCTCTGCTCCCCACTGTTCTTCAGGTAAAGAATCTCTAGTCCTTCCCTCCTTCTAACTTGGAAGGATCTTTCATAGTTTTACCTGTGAGGGATGATCACCTGCATACAGGCCCTGTATTTCCGCTTCCTAGTCACTACCCATGCCTTGACAACCTGACTTGACTTTCTCATGGGCAGATTTTCCCTATGGGCATTCTGTCCATTAGAGAAAGAAAGTTCCTAGAGGAGGTGAAATGGGTTGGTCAGAGCATGGGGTTATTAATGCCAAAGTCATGGGTTTAATTGCCATACAGGCCATTCACATGGACACTAAGATCCATGTGGATCCCTTCCAACTCAGAATATTCTGTCATTCTATGACAAAAGAAGATGCAGTTATAGCCTTCATGTATTCATTTCTAACTCTGATGCCACTCTTGAAACTGAAACCCAAGGAAATAAGAGGTACTCAGCACAATTTTGTGAAGGAGTGTTTTTGTTTATTGGTAGTCCTGAAAAGCATCAAAGAGGGAGAAAATTTTCATGGCTTGTGTGATCTAAGAGGAAGGGGTTTTTTGAACATCAAATAAAGCTTGCACTGGATATCACACTATGAGTTAAAATAAAAATATTTGGCTTCATTTTTCAACATCTATTAGAGATACTTCAAAAGACAATCACTTTCAATTAAATAAACATGATTTATAAATATGATAATAACTCTTTTATTTGTTTTATTTAAAATCGTTATGACTTTAACAACAATGAAGATGGAACAAAGACATTTGGTACATTTCAACCTATCTAGCTCCATGTCTCATCAGTAGACAAAGGTTTCACACAATATTTTTTACACAAAATTTTAACCAATTTCAAATATATTAAATTCAACAATTCCCTGACAGACTATTTCTAAAATTGCCATCAGTCATTGTCCCTTAAAATTCAGAAGCTACTTTATTTTGATTGGTCCATTTCAGGTAGAAAAATATAGTACTCATGTTGCTCCAAATGAGCAAAAGTCATATTCCTAATGGAACTGAATATAAATCCAATATGATTTTCAAGTTACACATTACATCATTAGCTACTGATTTATAGGGAGAGAGCTAATATATTAAAGACTGTAACATAGCTTTCTTTCTCAAATGCACCTAATTTTTGAAGCTAGAATACACTAAATTTCTTCCTACAAGAATATCCAAAGTATTTTTCTTTTATTGGCTCTTTCCTTTAAGTGAAGACTTCAGAGCTGATGAATATTTCATGGGTAGAAAAACACTTACAATACGAGGTTTTACCTACAAAATCTTTGGGGAAAGGGAGAAATGGCAGGAAGGCGCAGTAAGGACAGTTCTTGTAAGAAGTCTTTGGAAAAGGGTCTCCATTTCATTTTTCACATCAATAACACTTCCTTCACCTCTTAATACTTACTTCCTTTCATTCCATTCCATAATGCTGTTCAGTCATTTTCGTAGTTTTCTTTGAATTAAAGAGTGTCTCCTGAGCTGGCTAAACCATTTTAAAGCTAAAAATTTAAACAGAAAATTTGAACAATGGAAAAAATAAAAAGGACATCCGACTATAGTAGCTGTAAATTTGTACAAATCTGTGATATTGAAATAAGAATCAGAAAAATATTCAAACGTACATTTTAAGTTTATTTCTTCCATATTCTACTGTTCAATCCTAATTGACTTATCACCTGGATTTCAAGAGCACATTTGATCTCTGGAGTATCAAGGGCAAAAAAAATTTTGTATTTCACTAAAGACTGTCCCATTCCAGACATTTGATGAGCTCTCATGAACAAAAACATGTAGCACTCTCTTCTGACTGATGATTGCTAATAGGAAACAATGACACAGAAACAAAAAACAAACCAAACCAAAAACAAAAACCTTCAAACAAACACACAAACCTAACCAAATCCAAACCACAAAAAAAAAAAAAAAAA
>VXBB01002217.1:240174-337095 GCA_013399915.1 Illadopsis cleaveri
CAAAAAAAAAAAAAAAAAAAAAAAAAAAAAACACAAAAAAACCCCTGTGAGGCATAAGATTGTTCCTTACCCATCTAAGCCTACACATTTTATGTTTAAATACCCAAACATTGACTGTCTAGGCCAAGAACTCTTTCTACTAAGCTTCTTAAGGCAACATTAGTATACCAGATTTTCTAAACTGTCAGTCATTATTGTTGTTTCCTTTTCACCTGTTTCTGAAGTGGAAACTATGTACTGGAGTCAGTGTTTTCAATATTTAACCTACAAGCATGAGAAATCTAGATTCCCCTGCTTTCACTCCTTTAGGCTATGTCAGTCTTGTAAGACTTCATAATTAGCAAGTTCTCTACCTTGTCAAGCATGTTCTTCCTCAATGCACTGATTTCTGGTGGGGTTTGGTTTAGGGGTTGGTTTTTTTCCCTTTTTTAGAAAAGACTCCCTGATCCTGAAAATGTGATCTACCTTTCAGTTTTCCCAAATGTGTCACCTTTCATTTAACTGAAAAGCATTAATGCTGTGTTAGTGAGCCTGAATGTATAATGCACATCTCTTGCTAGAATTTCTCTTTGTTGTTCAAAATGCCGCAGAAGCTGAGATTATCTGCAGACTTCACCAGCAAGAGCTTTTTATTTATTTCCAGATAACTAGTAAAGATATTCAACAGGTCTCAGGTCAAGAATAATCCTGTTGCAGCTCCTTTCAGGATTTGAATAACCAAATTTATTCTCTGCCTATAATAACATTTTCTGATACCTCATTTGCTAAATGTTTAATGAATTTACTTTGTATAGTGAATATAGGAAAATATTTTAGAGGTTTCTTCAAAAATTCAGTGATGTTGGTCAAACAAGACTGAAACCTCATCAGACAATTAGTACTAGATTTTTGTGACATGACCTTTTTACAAAGACACCTTGACTCTCTGTTAGGCTACTAACATTTACCTCCTTCCTAATTGCATCTCTGCCTATTCTATCCATGATTTAGGTTGTGGTCTGTCAATCTAAATGAATTTTAATGAATTAGATTGTTCTGCTTAATTTTTTAAGGTACTCACAGAATGCTTGTGTTGCATCCCATCTCTCTGAATTTCCTCCACCACTGCAAATTGTTTTCAGTACCAATATAATGGCAAGAATTTTAGTATTTATCAATATAATTTATGTGGTTGTATAAAAGTGGGTATGTCTTTTTCACCCGGTAGGGATTTTGTTTCTTAAAACTTTTATTTTCTAAAAATCATTTTTTTAATAGAATTACAAAAACAGTAAACTTACAGGAAGGCAATTGCTGTCTATATCTTCAGCAGAAATGTTTGAAACTTGGGAAATGACTTTGTCTTTTACTTTCTTTTTCTTTTTTTTAATGGATATTAAGGACAATACCTTAAATAAGTCACACATTAAGCTTAGCTTTTTAAGCTTTTAAAAACTGGGATATGGAAAAGGTTACCTTCTTAGTGCAGTCTTTTATATTCCTGCTTTTCTTTGTAAGTATGTGTCTTACCTTTAAGTGTGGTAAGATATAAGATATGTCATAAAATACACAGCATGGCTGAGATAATGTTACTACAGGAAATGGTATTTCCTGACTTTCAAGTACTTGAAATAGTCACCTTCCCAACATATTTTCTTGATGTATGCAATTGCAGTCTCATTTGTTCATTTTTCTATCTGTGAGCACCCAGTAACATGCTTGAACATAAACAGATATTAGAAAAAATTGGACAGATGTTAGGTTGTTTTTCACTGAAAGACTGGTTAGGCATTGGAATAAGTTGCCAGGGCGTTGTTGGGGTCACCTTTTCTGGAGCTGTTCCAGAGGCATCTGAATGGGGCAGTAGGGGATATGATTTTCTGGGTGGTTTTGGTGGTCCTGGGATTATGGTTGAACTACATGATCTTGAAGGGTTCTTCTAACCTTGATGATTCTGTGAACAAATGGGGATTTTTTTTAAGAGGAAAGTCAGGAATTTATTTCTACTTTTGGAGACACTAATTCCATACCAGGCTTTACTTGTACATTTCACCATTCTCTCGTAGAGGCTCCAGGATTCACGAGAAGTAAAGGTGACCCAGCCTTTTTTTATTTTCTTTTTGTGCTGCTATCTCTCTGTGGAATGTCACGTGTAATTTTGATGCAAGAATATTACTACATTTTCACTTTCACAGGTGGTCTTTTGTGAGGCTTTTTTCTCTCATAGCCTTTTGCTGCTAGGAGTTAGGTAGATACACATGACTGTACTGAAATGAATTTATGAGTTAAAAAAAGACTTGGATATACCAGTGTGACCTCAGCAATAGGGCTGGAACACTTGTGTCACAGGGAATAATAAAACTGACCAGTTTGGAAGGGACTTCCAAAGATCATCCTGTCCAAATTTTGTGAGAAAAAACAGAGGCTGTGGGAACTGGGCTTGGCAGATCTGGAGGAGAGACAATTTTGGAGGCACTTCCTTACCATCTCTAACTATCAAAATAGAGAAAAGGGATCCAAATGTTCCTTGTTGTTGCACAGCTAAAGGAACAGAGGCAAAGGACATATGCTTCAGGAATGCTTATACTTATGCTTATACTCTCACTGAGTATAAGGAAAAATCTATTTGTAGGAGAGTAATAAGAAAGACACACCATTACATCTACAAGTCAGCTGGACAAGTCTCTATCAATCCGCTCAACCTTTGAAATCATCGCTGTCTTGAGTAGAGTGCTGGATCATATGACTCATAAAGGTCTCTTTTCATCTGTGTTATTCTGTATTTCTAGAGTTCATAACCCAGTGGAGATCTGAATGGTTTGAAAGATCAGTCTGTTCAGCTGACAGGAATTCACCTGTAGGGTAGGCCACACACAGGCCATGTTATATTTCATTTCATGATTTGAGTGTGTGGTAGGTAAAGAGAAGGTTGACTCTTTCTGAAAAAAAGCCTCTTAGGCCTCTACTCTCAGTTTCTTCCTCTTGCTTATGACCCTCAACTTGTCTTTTGCTCTATATTATACTTCAGTTCTACAGATACTTTTCTCTTAATTCCTTCTGTTGATGAATCACCTCTTCAGTGTCTCCAGCACTACTCGCACAAGTAAAATTTTTAGGACTTGAGTGAGTTTTTCCCCCAGGATTCCTGTTGGCCTAAACCCAAAATGTCTTTACATCAGTAATAAGATTTTCATTTGTATCTATACCTCACCAAATAAATGGGACCCTCATCTTGAGAGAGATATTTCACTACATACACCAAATAAATGGCAGGCATTAATAGTAATGATTCCTTTGTCTCAAACACTTAGACTTTACATCTACGACACATTCACCTCACTTAAGTTTCAAGATGACAACAACGTTGGCCCTTGATTTACTTCTAGCAGAATTTGAAAATGCTCCATTAGCCTTTTACTCTAATCAATTTTGGTGTTCATCAGTATTGCCCTCTAATTTACCATGAGTACCTCATGAGCAAGTAGTAAGGAGTAGGCATACTCTCACAGCTTTTTTTCATTCTGCAGCCCCTAGTTCATTTGACTCTAAAGGAAAAGTAATCCATTTGTAATTAAATCTGACCAAGGATAACTTCTTGTCAAGGATGACTTCTTGAAATGCACTAATAACACAAGTTATTATTATAGGATAATGTGGGTCTGTAACTAAATGAAGGGCAGACCCTGGTCCAGAGGGACACAGAAAAGTCAAAGGTACTTCTTTGTATTGGTCTTCACTGATCAGTGCAGCCCTCAGGAATCTCTGACCCAGGTGACCAGGGTAAAGGAATGTTGGAGGGAAGACTTCCCCTTGGTCCAGGAGAATTGGGTTGGAGAACATCTAGGCAAGCTTGACAGACACAGATCTGTGGGCCCTGATGGGGTGCATCCACAAGTGCTGAGAGAGCTGGAGGACACCCTAGTGAGGTCACTCAGGATCATCTTTGAAAGGTTATGGTGACCAGGACAGATGCCTGAGGACTGGAAGAAAGCAAAAATCACCCGAGTCTTCAACAAGAGAAAGTAGGAGCACCCAGGGGACTACTGGCTCATCATTGCTACCTTGATCCCTGGGAATGTGATGGGATGCCTCATTCTGGGGGCCATTTCTATCCTCTCAGATGGCAAGAAAGTGATCAGGAGTAGTCAGCATGGCTTCAATGAAGGTAATTCATGCTTGGCATTGCCTTCTGTGATGAAACAACTACCTGGGTGGGTGAGGGGAGAGCAGTGGATGTTGTCTACCTTGACTTCAGCACAGCTTCTAACACTGTCTCTCACAACAGTCTCATAGGCAAAATCAGGCAGTGTGGACTAGGTGAGTGAACAGTGAGGCAGATTGGGAACTGGCTGAATGGCAGATCCCAGAGAGGTGTCATCAGTGGCACAGTGTCTAGTTGGATGCCTGTCACTAGTGCTGTCCCCCAAGGTTCAGTACTGGGCCTGGTGTTGTTTAACTTACTCATCAATAATTTGAAAAAAGGTGCAGATGCCTCCTCAGCAAATTCACTAGTGACACAAGTTGGGAGGAGTGGCCAATACCCCAGAGTGCTGTGCAGCCTATCAGAAGGGCCCCAACCAGTCGGAGAGATGGGCAGAGGACCATCCAAAATTCAACAAAGACATGAGCTCTAGCAAGAGCACTGCCAGCAGGTTGAGGGAGGTGATCCTGTCCCTCTACTCAGGCCTGTGAGGCACACCTGGAGTGTCCAGTGGAGAGTAACAAAAATTATGAAGGGACTACAGCATCTCTCACACAAGGAAAGGCTGAGGAAACTGGGCCTGTTCAGCCTTGAGAAGAGATGATTGAGAGGAGGTCTTATCAAGTATAAGGTACATAGGTACCTGAAAAGGAGGGATGTCACTGGATATCTCTCTTTTCCTCCATGCACATTTTGGAGGTGTCACAAAATCTCCAAACAACCTAATTAAATACTCACATGTTAACAAGTTTGCTTTGGAAAACAGCATGGAAGATTGTATCAGTCAGCCTGATGGACCTGTCTGGTTTGTGCTTAAAATTCATCATTTGGTGAAATCAGTCCTTCTAAACTGGGCACACTGTGGTACTCTCCCAGATAACAGAAAGACACAAGTACACCAAGGCTTCTGAGGAAGCTTTTGAGCAGCTCATTTATGTGCCTGGACTAGACAGGCAGGGTTAGCATTTAGAGGCCACCTCCTTCCCTACAGAGAGCAGAGGCAAAAAGTAACAGCAAACAACACGAGCAAAAGCAACAACAAATGTTGAGCCACTCTGTGTCTGGTCATCACCAGAGCTAATAATTTCCTAGCCGCTGCAAATGCCATCCTTCTCAATGAAGTGATTGTTTAGAAAGCCAGAACAACCCTCTCTTGTTTTATTCCTGTTTCCCTGCATATTTTACACTGTCATAAAAACTATCATTTATTTTCAGTTTCCCTCAAAAATATGTGATAAAGTACATCTACTTAATTCTAAACCAAGCTCTAGGTGTGAGGGGGTTTTCTGCTTTAGTGCCTTTTAAGCAAATTGCCAGAGATGTAAGAAACATAATGGCTTAAACAACAGACTTAATACAGCCTTGTAGAAGATAGGAATAAACTTTCTTGATCAGTAAACTCAATAACATAGATTTTGTATATCTCAGACATCACTCATTTAAAGTAATTTGTAGTGTCACTTTTCTAACAATAAAAAAATAACATGTTTAAATCCTATTTAAAAATCGAATTTTATCAATTTAAACAAATATTTTAATCTATTTTCATAACTCTAAATAAATACAATGCATCAAGGTACTGCTTTTATTTTCCCATTTTAGTAGTTTTAATGTCAGGTCTCTTTATACCATTACTACACTTCTGAAATTTGTACTTAATAGAAACATAAACATTTTTATTTTTAACACTAGCTTTTGAAATATTCATTACAGACCCGATGGCTAATTCAAATTCTTTTTATATTGATATAATCTGAAAAGTTTTGTTCCTTATAATTAAAGTATCTGTTTATGATTAATAATTAAGACCCAATTTTCTTTTGAATTAATATTAATTATTTTTATTTATTGTAGTGTTTTAAATATTTCTTTTTCCTAATATCTCTTGCATTCAATAAATACTTCCAAGCATTTTGGAGAGCAGCTTAGCAACTACCTCTGCCAGTCCCTTCAGGACCCTGGGCTGCCTCTCATTGGGTTCCACGATTGGGTGTCTCAGATTGTCACAAATCTGATTTTTCCCTATGATGGCTGGGATTCCATTCCCCGAGTCCCTGCCTTGAGATTTGTGGCCTTGAAAGATATGGGAAGGGAAAAAATATGGCTAGTGAAAACTAGGGAAAAAGGTTGTCAGCCTTCTCCCTGTCAGCTGTCATCAGATTTCCTGTCTCATTTACCAGTGCAGTAGAATATTTTTGTTCTCCTTTTGTGACTAAGATACTTAAGAAGCCCGTGTTATTGTTCATCACAAAGCTCAACAAATTTATCTCCAACTGTGCCTTAGCTTTTCTGATCCCACCCTTGTACTCCTGACCAGTATCCCTATATTCTTCCCGAGACATGTGTACCTCTTTCCACTGTGTACGCATTTCCCTTGCATTTTAGTTAGACCAGGAGGACCTTACTCAGGCATGCTGATGTCCTGCCTTCCTTGCCTGATTTCTTGCAAATGGGAAGTGAGAACTCTTGTGGTCTAAGAAAAATATCTTTAAATGACTGATCATTATCTTCTGTTTCTTCATTCCTGAGGGCAGTTTCCTGAAGGCTCCCAGCTACCACTCTCTTAAAGAACGGAAAGTTTGCTCTGGGACGTTTTAAGACCTTGACTTTATCTTTTGTCTGTCCTTACCTCTTCAGATCATGATTTTCACCAGGGCATGGTTACTGCAACTCAGGCTACCATGAGTGTGGACCTTTTCTGTAAGCTCCTCTGGTGAGCTGGTGAGCAACACATCCAGCAAAACCTCTCCTCTCATTGGAGGAGGATTTTCTGGATTAGGTTATCCTCAATGCACTCCAAGAGACTCCGGCTGCTTGCAGCTTGCCATGACACTTTTCCAGCAAGTGTCATGTTCTGGACCTAGTACAAAATCATAATGTTAAATTCTGTAACAATTCTGTAACTCTTCTGTAAGAGTTAAAGAAAATTTCCACATTGTTCCCACCTAAACCCAAAGAGATGAGCTCCTCTTAACCATATATTTTCAGCTATTCCAGTTCAGTATCATATATTCAAACTGCAGTAACACTAAATATTTAAAGAAGAGGGCAAAGATCAGGAGAGGAGAGATATATTCAAGAGTTGTTCAACTGCCCCTGCAAAAAGAGTCAAAAATAATTACTAATATAGTCAACAACCCTTCCAGAACTGAGGAAATATATTGTCCTTCCATGACCTTGGCAATATTCACCATGAGTCCAGAAAATCTTAATGTGTCTGTGCTAACATCAGCTCCAGTTTGAATTAGGTTATTAGTCTCCTTAATTTGTATCATTACCAACTGTTTACAAAGCCTGTGTCTTTTAAGATGGTTGATTAAGAAATATTTTTAACGTTTTGCAGTTGAATCACAGCAAACCCAACTGCTGTTGTCTTATTTCACATTTTTAATGAAAAGTGATGCAATTCATCACTTCAATGATTTACAACTGAATCAGAGTACCGAATTATTCTACCTGAATGATATGCTTCATCTTCAGCATTCTTTTCTACAAATCCATTAATATCACTGTGTCTGAAAGTATCCATAAAACATATTTACATCCCTGTGCATCTGTGCACATAACTCCAGAAACATGAACATCAGCTCTTTCCAACTGTCCCATCCATGTGTAAGCCTTTTACTTTGGATATAGAATAATGTCAACCAGAGATGCCAAATGCTAAGATGTTTGACTCACTGAAATATAAACATTTCTTCTGGAAAAAAAGCCAAAAGTAAAATATCATAATCATTTGCTTATTAAAGTTACTCAAGATATTATCAAGGAATGTTCTTTTTCCTAAAGGAAATGCTGTATTTGCATGTATATCCCTTGTCAAAGATGTCATAGCCTCTAGAGAGAGAAGCTGAATAAGTAATAATGACTCAAACAAACTTCTTCTGGGCCTTTAAGCATTCTTAAGTTAATAAATATAAGGATTCTAATGTAAAATTTACTATTTAGAAAGTCAGTTTAAAAAGAAGCTGCTGATGAGGCCTTGCAAACTAGTAGTGTTGGGTTTTGGGTTTTTTTCCTTCCAAATTCTTCTAGCTTCTGGAGGAAAAGTATTGCCTTCTAGTAAGTCCTGCAGAGGTTAATGTATTCAGCTTGAATAAAACAAGAAAGCATAGTAATATTTGACACATAAAAGCATAGAGGAGCATATTAGGGAAGGCAAAGAACTGGCAGCTGAAAGGCAACAGTTGCATAATATTACCAAAGTAATGAGAAGTGTGCTACTTATTAATAAATATGTGACCTTTTTATCTTGATTATTTAAAAATCATGTTATTTTAAAAATGAATACACAATGATGCCTTGTTTATCCTTATGTAAAGCCATAGTTATAGTTGATGGACTATGTACAATCATTTCTGTATTGGTAAGGTGGAATGCAGCTGTACAGGTCATTGTAGCATTTATCATATCAGTCTGTTCCTTTCATTTTTTTAGCAAATTGCACATCAGGACAATCACCTCTTAAGCTAAAGCCTTAGCTGAAATAAGGGTATGCAAGTGTATTCGTTTATACATAATGAAATTTTAAATTCCTAAAAGACAAATATGATTAAAATTAAAGAAGAAATAAAAGAGAAAAGAAATCCCTACAAGTAAGATTGCATTTAAGTTTGTTATATACTTTAATGAGACACAATTTCTTATTTAAAGTTGTAAAGATTTGATTAATTTTTTATTATCCCTCTCATTCTATCATTAATAACCATAACAGCAACTTCAGAGGATTTGTATTAAAAAAAGAGGCAGCAGTTGAAATTGTGAAATAAAGAAAAGTGGTCTGTAACCTCTCATTTAATTTCTGTACTATTATTAATTATTTATCAGATGCTAAAACCTCTGGGTCAATTCAATATAAGTAATTTATGTTATAAAATAAGTGCTGATCGTCGGTTAACCTAATATAACCTAAATGACTCAGCTTATTATGAGATAATTTATCACCTTTACAGCAAGAGCTGAATTGTCCCAGAAAGCCACAGCTCAAACCCTGCAGTCCCTGTGTGTCACAGAGATGAAAGCCCAGGCTGCTGTGAGCCTGCAAAGGGCGTTTTCTGTGAGCCAGCTGTGCCAGGCATAGGGCAGAGGACACTGCCCACGATCTCTGTCCCTGCCAGGGACTCAGCTTCCAGAGGTAAAGGAAGAATTAGGCTGCTTGGCAGGGAAGGGCATTCAGCCCTCTAGACTGATATGTTACATGGAGAGCTCTTCCAGCAAGTCTGGTAAATTCTACATATTGAGGAAACTGTAGTTAGGCTACCCAAATCCATTAAGAACCTGCCGTTGGCTTCCTTGTCTTCAGTTTCTCATTTTTCTCAAATTGAGAGACAAGACTATCTCTCTCTAGTTGCCATAACTGCCCTGTAAAGCATCAAAGTTATTTGTTTTCATAAAGTATATAATTTATACAGCCACAATGGCAAATACAACAGTTAAAAGTGTGGTATATCATTAAACTTTCCAGAATCCTAAATAGCTATTACAAGGAACTGAAACAAATGGATCTTTCTTCCCCCACAGATCAACAAGCTTGGTTACTTGAATGGGAGAAGGGGAAAATGACCTCATACCAATTATTTGGCAAGATGAAGGTTTTTTTCGGAGGACTAGCAATCAGATACCTCAACTCAAAGTAAAACCATTATTGAAGGATGTAGATCTCAGGAAATATCATGCTGTGATAAAGCAAAAGGCATATGGGATGTGTAACAGCTAAGGATAAACAATCTATGTGTAACTCATGCCAATAATCCTTCTTCTTACCTCCCTATTTATTATTATTTCTATAGCTGCAGCTACTGTTTGCATTCCAGTGGCTTCTACTGGCTCCAGCTAAAGCCTCCATTATAATAGACACTCTGCAGATCCAGCTATTCTCCTATTATCTTTTTCAACTTTCAACTTCTAGAGAAGATAAGCAAAGAGTGTGATAAAGGACTTATTAGTGTTTCTGGTCCACAAGAGAGCAGCCAAGGTAGCGCTGAAAAATCAAGTGACTTGCTGAACTGCATAAAGGAAGCGTGTGGTAGAGAGAGCAAGTCACCACAGCCATCTCATATGGCACTTCTGTGGTCTGAAATCCAGGATCATTTCTGCCTGAATTGGGCACTTTTACCATCTACTCTCAAGGACAAAAGCTCACTCACAGAAGAACTAAGTATCATGCAGAAAACTGATATGGTGTAAAGTCTAAGGATATAAAAGACCCCAAAACACTTCCTTTAAAATATTCAGTGAAAAAGCCATCAGGCTTTAGAATTCAGGTATGTTCCTGGTAGTTTAGTAGGCACCATAGGTTCTTGAGTAGAGGACTAAAAAAGAAAATATGAAATATCTGCAGTAGTCTGAGGCAGGAATTTTAAAAAAAATCTGACCAGTTTGTAGAACATTACTGTTTTGATTTACTTTCTATTAATAGTGACTTAAGCATAAAACTTCTTAATCTCATTGCTAATAAAACTAACAAAACTTACATATAAGATGCACAAGGAGAAACTTGACAGAGCTCTTATCAGAAAGGACTCCCTCCCTTACTGAAAAAATCACCTGGCTAATCTACCATCATAATCATAGCATTTTCCTATTTCTTGGTCTTGGTTAGAGGTCATTTTTAAGTAACTTTGGCACTACATCATAGAGTAGGCTCTTTAGTTTCTTTTGAACGAGTAAGCAGATGTTAACATTTGTATCTTTATTTGAGTCCATTCTCTTCAGCACATATTCAAATGATAGAAAATGCATCATTCTTACACTGATTCATTCACAACTATTGTATTAAGAATACATTGTGTACTCTGAAGGTTAATTGGTTGGTAGCTTCATCTAAGTTGGAGACTGTTGAAAGCAATAAGCATGTTTTTTTTCACCAGTGGCATTATACACAGAAGTATTTCATTCATTTATGTGCTTCTCTTTCTCTTTTTCATTTCAGAATGCTGTTGTGTTTTGCTTTTATTTGCATGAGCTTCTGTAAGAATGTTGCTATTAACTTATTAGACTGGAAATAGGTTGGACTGCTTGCTAAATGCTGCCTGTTTTCTTCCTGCTGAATTCTCTGTATGCATTTTAGAATTCTGTTTCTAATAAGATTATAAATGAAATAATGAAAACCTGCAGGATTATTCTTTTAGCACTTTTCCTTGGTGATTCATAAGATAAATAATAATGTTTCTATGTTCAAATTGTGTCTCCAGCTTCACCAGTGAGAAGCCAGAAGTAGCTCCCTCGATGCCAATCATAGACTCATAGAATGGTTTGGAGCTATTCTAGATTCACTATGGTAGATTTAGTTACTGTGGTATAAATTATCAGAGAATTTGATTTCACATGTGTCAATAGTTTAAGGCTTGTTTGTGGTTTGTAGGTTCTTCTTCAGAAAATTATATACTTGTATAGCCTTTAAAATCACACAGCCAAGAACCTTCCTACCAGGAGCAAGGACCCCTACAGCACACAAAGAGAAAAGCAAGCCGAGAGACTGTGAAGCAGGCTTACACATGTGAGAAATGATGAGTGATAATGGTTTCAATCTACCATCCTCCTTCTGGCTGCAGGATTCCTTTCTGACTGATATATGTGCACACTGCAATGTTTTCCAACATAAAGCTTTACAGCTTATACAGGGGCTGGAATGAACATCTACTGAGCAAGGTGGAAAGGAATGGAAATTGTAAACCATCCCTCAGACTCAGTAATACAGATTAGTTTTTTGCCACTGGATGCAAAGAAAAGACCTAGAACAAGTTATGGATGACGTGTTTCAACATAGCAGCTCTTTCCTACATAATCAAGCAATTAAGTGTAGATAATCACATGCTGTCTGCCTGAGGCTCCATTTTAAGACTGTCTATCAGGTAAGCTTCCCTAAGGTTCACCTTGTTCCACCAAAAAAGCTGAAGGAGGAATGCACCTGCACTATTCCACCTGCCTGTTCTGTAAGGCTTTGCAGGGTAGAGAGTGGGTTGGTGCTAAGATAGGTGGATAAGAAGGGAAGTTTTTTCTAGTGCCCAAGAAAGAAGGGTGAAATCACCAGGCTAAACAGACTAAAGTGCTATAGACCTCAAAGACCAAAAAAAGGCACCCTATGCAATTCTTTAGATTTTCCATAGATATTCAATGATATTTCAACATCAATTTGTTTTAGAGGTAGATAGAAGCAAAAAAAGGTTAAACTTAGCAGTCTCTTTAACCTTCTTCAGTCTTTCCATTGCAATTTTGCTACAGAAATACAGACATTTTCTTTTATTTTCTTTCTTAGGGACAGTAAGAGCAGAGGTTACCTCTCCTCTCTAAACCTGGCATAGTTTTGGACAATCAACAATGTAAGATCAAATTGTAAAAGTGTCCCTACTAGGTGATGGATTTTTTTCTACACATATCTTTTGTTGCCATGTGTGGAAACAGAGGATTGACAGAATGCTTTTCTTCTCTTGAGCATACACCCTCAGTCAAGGGCTTGATTAGCACCTTTTTGCCAATAAAATAGACTGTAATTAGCTTTTAATAATCAGAGTGTTTTTGCTATATCAGCATGCGATTTAGACACTTGAGGTATTTTAAAAGCTCTATTCAGGAGCCCAGTACCACCTATTGCATTTGGGGCAAATAAAGCTTTTTGAATAATGTTTGGGAAAGCAGCACCCTGTAAATATAAGGTGGTGTTGCACCATATGGAGACTGGCTTTATGACATATGGTTTGAATTAACAAGTTTAAAACTGTTAGGATCAGTTTTTCTTTCACTGAAGGAAAAAAAAAAAAACAACAAAACCACAAGATACATACAGTTAAATAAGCTTCAGTAGCAGATACAGACCCAGCTTATCCAACATGTGCTAATTCAGTTAAAGTACTACATAGGCTGTACGAGTTGAGTTTGGTTTTTTGTTGGTTTTGGGTTTTTCTGGTAGGTTTTTTTTTAAGCAAACAGTACTGCCAGCTGTAAATATATTTTATTACTGTTAGTACAAGGACCATCGTCACCACCACCATCGTTATGATTGTGGTCCTCATTAAAATAAATGATTGGCCCTGGTTTTGTATTAAAGCTATTTGAAAAGATAGGGCTGAACAACAGATGAAAACAGAGGATAGAAGCGGGTCTTCTGATCTTACCTAATTGAATCTTTTTTGGCTGAATTGATCTGAAAAAAGTTCAAAGATCTGGGATCTATATTATAAAAACATTGTTTCATTTAATCAAAACACTCTTTGAAGTGCCATGCTTGCAGACCACCTGTAGCTTTGAAATCTGAAATACTGGGAAAGCTTCCCTGATGGTCCACAGATATGATATATCTGAGAAAAATAAAAACAGAAAAGGGACAGGTCCTTGTAAATCTATTTTATATCCAAGTTTCTTTTAAGCACTTTTTTATCCCTGTCTATGCTAGGTCACCTGGAGGAGTAAGCAAAGCACTCAGCATAATAAAGTGCATATCTTTTTTGGTCTTTTTCCACAATTTTAATTGTTGCTTCATTTACAGAAAATTCCAAAAATAAATAGCCCTAAGATTGTCCTTGGTCTCAAATATGTGTAGCATTACTGTAAGAACTTCTGTTTTCCTAGAAGTTCCTATCTGAAAAACATAGTAGGGACACGACTGGCATGCTCTACTTTTCAGCAGTCATCAGGCATTTTCTTCCCTCTGGAATCACAGCCATACAGTTTAATTTAAAGAAACTCACAAAATTACGAAGGACTGGCAGAAACAATCACAAGATCAAAGAAATACTCATGTTCACAGAGACCCTGGGTCAATTTTTCTTCTCCATGATTCAAATCTCAGGGAAAAAAGCAAAGACACTGAAAGTTATGTGACAAAAGATTACGTTTTCTCAGCTGTAGATTAGACTTAATTTTGCTGGTATTGGAACTGTGGGAATGCAGTCCTGTAAAACTACCTGGAAACTGATAATCTATTTCTATATTTCTTCAGATAAGTCCTAATAACATCCAGATTGCCCAGCCCATCCCTTAAAATCAATCGCTCAGTTTCACACATCCAAGTCCAAAATCTCATGATCCAGTTAGGAAAAAAAAAGATGTTTTCTTGGCTATACATTGCCATTTAAATGAATGCTTAGAAATAAATGTTTAGAAAATCCTATCCTAGTGCATCTTAATACTGTACTGCAGCTCCCAACTCCCTAGAACAAAAGGGACAAAAGCCCAGTGTGTCAGTCTACCTGAGGTACTCACAGCACATGAATTCCTGGGCCGTTCAGCAAACAAAAATCTGTGCTCCCCCTTACTATGTAGATTATGCATTTATTGCAATGTAAATGGTCAAGTCTCACTGTACAAAACATCTCTCTCTCTCTCTGGAACTTCTTAAAACAGGGTGCCAATGGCAGAACACTTATTTTGGAGTAATATGATCAAGTAATAATTCTTTTCTCAATAAAAAAGTAACCATACTACTCTTTGGGTGCTGCTTTAATGAAAATGCATGGCAGAATTCTGTGTGAATGCAAAATGTTGAGAAACATCAGGGAACAATCCATACGTATGCCAACTGTAATGGGAACAGCATGTGGTCAACTGATTGTCCCTCACAACACAGTTAGCAATTTTCAAATAAGCCACTGACACCTTATCTCATTCTACAAAATCCAGCATTATTTCACAGAAGAGACTAAGGTGTATAAGGTAGAATATGTGCATGTGCTTCCCTGTAATGACACAGACATTCCATATAGGCAATGTTAAAAACATTACTTATGCTTTCACAAGATCATTGGGATCTTTGCCTTTCATATTCTCTTCTAATTGTTCAAAAAAGCCCAGAAGTTAAAATAAAGCAAACAAAGTAGTTCTACATGGAAACACATATTGGATATCTGCAACATAGTGACCCAAGCAAACAAATATTTGTATTCTTCAATGTAATCACATATGAAAAAATTGAGGCAGTTTATATGTATATATGTATATATATAAATATATTGCATATATGTGTGTGTCCGGCATGTCCACAGTCAACATGTCCATTTCAGAGTTGTTAAGCAATGCTAAAAAGTGCACATGCTACAGACTCATGAAATACATAGAAATAATATGTGAGTCTTTCTGTATGAATGTGTAGATAGACACATAGATGGAAAATTTTGGCAAATTAAGTCCTTTTCTCTTGCCAATAACACATCTGACAGAAAGTGTACAGTGTGACAGACTTTTGCCCTTCTCTATATCTGATCTATATCTCTATATCTGATAGTTAGGCAGAAAAGAGGCAACATCATATTAGCATATCTATTTCTCTCTCTTTCCTCTACAGGTGCTAAATAATTAGTAGTGGTGGAATTATTCATTGCAAATAATATTCATGGTGAATTTAGCCAGCTTATTTTTTTATTTTGCTTACAAATCATTCAAGAGGCAATACTGAACTCTGCAAATATATTCGTTACTCATAAGTATTCAAAAAATAGTTGGACAAAGCTCCTTTGACCAAGAAAAACACTGGTTCATAAATCAATTTCTTCAGAAAATTGTAATGTATGACTTGCCATCATCAGCAGATGCCATAGTTTCTCTGTTCTTGTTTGTGGACTTTAATTTTTTTCTTTTTTTTTTCTTTTTTTTTTTTTTTAATAAGCTAGTGAAAAGTGCTAAGTAGCAAATAATCCACACCTGGAGTAAGTTTTCTGGCTCATAACTATTTATGAGACTTTGGAGATTAGCAAATAGAAATTACAGAGAAGGAGGAAACTTGTGAATATGCTAGTGAGTCTATTCTTTTTGCAGTGCCTGTAGGTAATGGTTTAAATTTAACCAAACAGATTTGGTGAATAGGAATTATGTTGTGAGTGTATTTCTAATAAATGAGTCCCAATCTGGAAAGCAGCTGTATCACAAGCAGAAAATACAATGATAATCTAATATAACCACATAGGCAGAGCTCCATAGTAGTCCTGATTACAACTAACTGGGGTAAGGATGGCTACTTAGAACGGCACGTTCTCATCAGCATTCTGGATTGGAGTTCTATATTCAGCACCAAGGCTGAGAATTAAGAGTTTCTTCAAAAGCAATGCAAGTTTCCCATGAGTACACATGTGTACAGATACACGTCACCTGTCATTTTAACCTAGACAGAAATCTCAGAAGCTTTAAGCTGAGAGAAACTTTAGCAAAATAAAACAAATTAAAATGTGCTTATAAGACAAATTTAGAACAGAGATTAGTGTTAGTCTTAATTAAAAGGAAATTTTTCTCTGATCCAGAGTTCCTAAGCAGATAGAAATCAAGGGCTGTATAGCAAGGAAGGCCATCTACAATGTCTTCTAATCAAAAAAAAAGGGAAGAAATGGATGTTAAAATATAAGTCTGTCACTCAGGACTATATTCATCCAGCACAGGAGGACAAATTATGACAAAGTCTATTTCACTCCAGCTCTCTGTCCTTATGCATTTTTTTGAAGACTTCACACTCTCTCGTACATATGAAAAGAAGAAAATTCTGCTGATTTTTTATCACTGGAGATGAGGAGATATTCTGCTAAGTTATGGACATCCTGCAGGTTAACCCCTGTCGAGTCTATTTGCTGAGTCTTGAGAAGGTTACTGGAGCAGAAATATCACCTACTCTTCCATACAGAGTGACTACATGGCTTGAAAAACTTAACATTTCAAGATTACACAATATTGAGTTCAATGTGCAACCTTCCAACTATGTAAATTCCCTGTATTTTATGAAATGAATGCAATCAGGTGGTTTAATGTCAGGCAGGTTCCAAACATAATTGCTTTTCTGAAAGAAAGAAAAAAAAAAGTTATTTATCACTTTGAGCTAGACCAGTTTTATTTTGAGTCCCTCTCTATATTAATTGCTATTAGAAATATTGTTAAATTACTTTTTCTTTAAATTAACCTTAACTTTTGGTGAGTGCTTTGATCTTTCGGATTATGAAGAGCAACGGGCAGCAGAAACACTGCAGATCCTTTAGGCACAGAGATCTTATTATTTACCATATTGAGATATATATTATTACCCCAAAAAACAACATGGAATTAGCCTGACACCTATTTCCAGCTGCAATGGAGATTGATACAAAAATCCCCATGAAAGATAGAATGAATTCCATAAACAAAAGGTTCTGAACATCAAAGTACAAATGTAACCCTTCAGCCAACATCCTTATGGCAAAGCCAAGCTCAACACGGCAAGTCCTAATGATCCACATAATTTCACTGAGTAAGACACCAGCAAGAACTCAAGTGGTAAGAAGACAACACTTCAAAATTCTCCCTCTGAAATTCCTTTAGAAAGGAGAGGAAGCTTACCTTACTATACATGGGAACAGAATGAAATGAGGCCAGTGTTTGCTTGTGGCCCTTGTTTGTCTTGGACAGCACAAACCCTGCACCGTCACTTAGGCTAGTAGCTGCTTCTTGCTATGGGGTTAAAGATGGCTTCATCCTTGATGTGTGTACAAAAGAGCTTGCATAATTCCTCATTTTTTAAAGGAAGCAGGTGAGTAATCAGGCTGCTGTATTGCACTCTGTTTAACTTGACCTCACTTGAGCCAAGATGGTTTTTTCTGCTCTTCTAATCATCTTCTCTTTGGGCCAGGCATTTCCTCTATTTTCCACATGGTGATAATGAAAATGGCTAGATCAACCAGTCTTATTTTGGACTTAGTTTTCTACGGTTTCAAGGAATGAGAATCTAAATGAAGGAAGGCTGTGAAGGTTAGGGCTGCCATTTTCAGCAGCAATTGCACTAGCTAAAACAGAATGTGAGACTACACCCTTGGGTTTTGAGCACTTACAGATGCCAGAATAGCCTGAAAGACATATCAAAAATTTATTCAGTCCAGAAACTGGTTTCCAGGGGCTCAGGTTTTATAACTTCTAGCTCACTCCTAATGAAAGGATATAACTGTGTATAGGGTGACCGTTTTGGATAGAAATTAAGGAACCAGACACAGGCAGCTGCAGGTTGAGGTTTTCAGACAAGAAGCAGGTTGTGACCAGAAGCCCATGCCAGCAGCAGCATGACTCTGGTTAATTAATTTCTCACTTCCATAGGCTTCATCCTGACACACAGCATGTTGTCAGGCCTGCGGGGTTGAACCTGTGTCTCTGGTTCTAGACATCTTGGTGGTGTTTCTCCTAAAGCAGGGAGCAGCAATGCCATCTCCAGCTGTGCTTAAGCTGTGTTAAGTTTAAGGACTGTCCAGCTCATAATTGGAGCTCATTCCTATGTATTCAATGTAGCTTTTTCTTTCCAGTTCTTTGCTCTCACCAGGTCCCATCAAATGTTCAACCTCAGATGGCACATTATGCCACTAGTCTCCGAACTCTGGAATATTTTTTCTTTTAAAACCTCCAAAAATTTCTCCATAAAAATTGTTTTACTTTTGACTAGTTAGTTACTGTGAAACTGGAGGCAAGACTTATGTTTATTGCACTGAGACAGGTTTTTGAATAAATTTCTGTTGAGGACAGAATTTATTTTTTTTATCTATCCCTTGTGATTGCTTTACACAGTGAAGCTGTATGCAGTCTTGATTTTATTTGCATGAGCTCAGCAATATTCTATTTTTCTGACTGCACAGTCTAGTGTTGCATTCAGTCCTGTCCTATCTAGGGGAACTTTCCTGTGTTCCAGTCCTGAGCCAGTAGCCTATTCTCTACACAGAAGAGCTTTTACTTGTTTGAAGTGTGAAAGAGTGTGACTGTAATTTGCTTTCTGCTTTAATAGATGTTTGTATCATTTAGTCAGTTAATAACTTCATGGTTGAATTATTGCTCAATTGTCCTCTATGTTTTTCTTTAATTTTTATTTGGTTATCCCTTACATACTTTCTACCTACATGTGAAATTACAGGGAAATATCCAACTAGTTATTCTACAGAATGGTCCAACCTAGGCCAGTAATGTTTTATCATGACCAAAAACCATCTGAAAATAGATCTACCTATTTATTTTAGGCATTTTAATAGGCAGATTATCCTATTTGGATTAAACTCATCGAGTTCATTAAATTAATATATAAATTTTGAGAGTGACACACCTCTAAATCTTCCCAAATGTCTAAAACATTCAATCATTTGTATATCTGAGAAACAATGAAAAAAAGATAGGAGTGGGAGCTATTTGCTATTTTATTTGGGGAAACACAAATATTATGTGTCTTCTATGACAGGAAATACATATTTTAAAATGTCTGCAAAATATTTACAAAAAATATCTCAGCTTGAATTTCTTTCCTACTCACCTGAATCATTTGAAACAGCTCCAGGATCTTGGCTGTTGATACTGAAAACACAAACATAGTAGATTTTTAAATATACATTGTGGTCTACTCACTGACTTTTATTTGTGATTTCAAGTCCTGTAAAATAAACATGAAGAATATTACTTACTAGAAATTAATGACCCACTATATTTTATTTCACATTACTGGAGACTTCACACATAGCAGTGTACAGTGATACAATGAGCTTACCAGAGTCTTACACATAGGATATGTGTGCTTTCTTACACAATAAAAATACAGATGTGAAAGCCATGGCAGCAATTCATCATGCATTATTTCTTAGTATGCTTTATCATATGTACAGGTAAATTTAGTAAATTAAAAAAGCACAGATGCTAGCAAAACCAACTGCCAATACCCGGATCCTGAAAATGTCACACACTTATTGCAATTTTTTATTAAGAAAAGATTTTTAAAAAAGATTATATAATAAAAGGAAAATTAAATAAAAATGGCAAGTATGAGGAAAAAAGGTTGATTCCTTCAGACAGATAAGACCTGAAAAATATCTCTTACAATGAGAAGTCAAGCAGCTCAACCTACTCGATTTGTCAAAAAGGCTGATAAGAAAGAATTGAACACTGTTTATAGAAAGACATAAACAATATTGGGGCCGGTGTGGTGCTTTTCAATCTAATTAAGAGAGATATTAAAAGATATATTAGGGAGAAGATGATATTAGTTTCAGCCTTGAAATAAGACTGGGCATTCTACTGGAGAAGGTAAACAATGGAATGCCTTAGTAGATATAAGTAGAGCAGCCATTGCCTGGCATCTTTCAAAGTGCTGGGGTTGAATAATGTTTCTACAAGAAAATCTGCCAGAGTTTTCTGATGACATGGCTGTGTTTTCACTCTTCTCACCTTTGGCACCTGTCAACAGACACCTGTGATGCTCTTTCTCATTCCCTTTTTATACAGAAGACTGGGAAGCTTTGCATTGCCATCAGGACATATTTGACTTCACCTTATGACACAAGCTACAATGAAATCTCCTGCTGGTAGGCACAAATAATTATCCCCAAATGCTTGGAAGGACTTGTCAGTTGACCAGATATATTCTTATCCTTATATTTGCTAGGATTGCTATACTTGGCGTGAGGAAAATATTTCTCTAAAAATGTGCATTAGCTGAGTTTATTTCTCTCTGCAGCACAGGATATGGAATTCCCAGGAAACTTTCTTCAGATTGCTATGAGATTTGGGATTTTAAATATAGGTCTACATGTAAGCTAGTAGTTTCCTCTCTGGTTTATGCCAATCCAGACAGTTCAGGAAGGCCAGGATGTAGCTGACAAATGTTGGTAGATGCCTCCTTTGGAGAGAACTAAATTGTTCCCTACACATCTTCAACTGTATGGACTAAATCCAATTTGATGCAGAAAACTTTACTTAGCTCTCATGGAGAGAACAGCATTTAGTTGTGAAGAGACTGGTTTGTCCCCACTTTTGGTAGGAATACACAAGCATAATGCATTTTATCATCTGACATGGCAGGGCCCTGGACACTGTGAGTATCCTGTTATCACCTGTCTCTTCTGGAGACACAATTTCAGTGAAACAGGAGCTGCTGGCTTCAGTGGAGGAACAGCTACAATCCTGTGAAACTTAATGGCGTGTAATACATAACAGAGAAGACTAAATGATCTCTTCCAGATTTAGGTGTTAAAATGGTTGTTCAACCCTGAAATGTAGGCTGGTGATACCCTCTTTTTGTCAAAGAATATTGTGCCTTGAAAAGAAAGCGGAATTAAAATTAACCAAGTGTTTCTTTTTACATTTGTTTGTTTAGAGATGCTGGCATTATGGTCCTGTCCAGACTACAGCTAGACATGCCCTTTCCTCTTCTAGAAACAAAAAGCTCCCCTTAGTTTAGGTTTCTCTAGAGAATTTATCAGTTCTGAAGCTTAGATTCAGTTTTTCCTTCAAGCAAGCTGTCCTAAAAGGTGCTTGTTGAAAATGTGTCCCAAGAAATTAATTTTCAGAGACAACCCCAGGGAAAACAAATGTTTCCAAAAGTACTTGATGATACTTAGCATCTATATAAATTTATATGTTTTCTAGCACAGCCCAAACACTCACAATTAGCATTAATTATATTACCACTTGTAACAATTGTAACCCATTTCAGGGTGCAAAAGCTCATATAACCTATTTTCCATTAAACTCTGAAGAATGAGATTTGCAAAGCAATAATGGAAGTGTGTTTTTGATTCCCCAGGTAACACAACCATGATCTCAAAATCTGTACATGAGTCAGCTCTCAACTTGAGTGTTTCTGTAGAGGCTGTTAGCTTGGTTGGCACCACATTTCCTCACTCACAAGAACAGTCTGACCAAAAGCTCCTGAACACAGACATGCAAATTTGTCATACCAGAATTGCACTTCTGAGTGTTTCCCACTAATCTCTGTGGCCCTTTCACCTGACCTACCTGATGACTAGGTATAAAATTAGTTCAAAAACATCTGTTTCTTCCGTTGTGAATAACATGAAAAACATGAAATAATGACAGAATATCTTTAAAAGGAAGAAAAATAGTATAGAAGTAAAAAAGAGAAAGGAAGTAGTGAGATGGGAGAAAGGAATGAAAGAGAAGGAAAGGGAGACCATGGTGCTGTATCTTTGGATGACTAATCAAGAGAAATTTTATTTGATATAAAACCAGAGTGAGGTCATCTTAAGGTACACGATATGCAACATAATGCCAGGCAAGGACAGCTGACATGATCAGTCAGTAATTTCAAATAAATGTAAAATTTGACCAAAGCACAATTAAGTGTCTTTTTTTTTCTTTTTTTTTTCTTTTTTTTCCTCTAAGGTATTTGCTTTTCTGTATATCCTCAGTTACAGAAGAGAGGAAGCAAATAAATCAGTGATGTCAAACAACATTTTAGTGCTAAAAGTGGAATGAAGTCTGGAGCATGAATAAGAGTTTTGCTGTGACTTCAATCCCAATTTTTCAAATGTTAGTCAAGCATCTTGATCACAAGGAATTGAGGATGGAATTTAAATATTAAAGTTTTATTACAGAGTTCTTGCAATACTATCTTTATTCTAGATGGAAAAAAAGGTAATAAAAATATTAAATTGAACACCATTTAAAAAATTTAATCTGACAGATCTTTTGAGGTTTGGATTTGGTTTGAGGTAAAAAGTTAGTTTGAATAATAACAGAAAATCACTTCAGGTAGGTCTATGCCTTCCCTGCTGTTTCTGTCAATGTGCTTCTGTATTATTTTTTAAAATAAGTCTGCCCTTGGTGGTCGCTAAGCAAAAGACATATACTATCAAGGAAAAGGGTGACCCTACCTATATAGAAAGACCTATCAAATACACATGTTGAACAACCAAGAAAATTATCTGTGTCATTTGTGGTTGTCATAGGACTACTCGTCACAAAAGCAGGTAGAGCAGTTTCAAAGAGAAGTGCAGTTTCAGAGTTACACTGTCCCTTTTATTTCTGTAGGGGGTTCATTCAAAAAGACATGCTCTGCAGGACCAAGTAGAAAGAGCTTCGATTAGGGCTGTACAGTATGTGACTAAAGGATTTGTTAACCTCAGCGCTTCAAAGCACACTTGAAAATAAGATTCAAATGGGCTCTTTCTTTTGTGGTTCTGTAATGATAAACGAGTTCTCCATGCACCAATGCTCATGATTACTACTTCTCCAACATTGTGACTCTGGATGAACGTTAGATCAGTCTAAGTAATGTCCAGAACATTTCATCCATACTAAATAATGTATGTTGTGGCAGGCCTCTCCATTTTGCTTAAGAAAGAGTTGCAAGTGTAGTCATAGCTTTTCTGGGGTTATATCATCAATCTTCAGGTGCCCCACAGAACTTGCAGATTTCTTCCAGTAAAGAAAGGAATGGAAGGGGAAATCCAATGGGTAACTGGGTTTCTTTGTTGAGTTTTTTTTTAAACCCCTTCTGTGTTTTCTTATGGGGTTTTGTCTTTTTTTTCAATCTAAAGTTAGAAAATTGTTTCCTTTAAGGTTCACTCATAAACTACATTTTAAAACCTGTATGCTTGAATCTGTGCAAGAAACTGACTTCCTAATGGTCAGTTTATGAATTAGTGGAATAATTAATGACATGCCCTCTGGGTAACACCACTCACATGATTCATTCCAATATAGCAGGTAGAACTATTCAGATACCAAAAGTTATCCTGGGTGTAACTGATTTACAAACTCTTAACTATTCACAGGAAAGTGAAATTTCCATTTTGCTCCTGGAGCCCACTGACCCATTTAGGGTTCTTCTGTCTCTGACAACAGTGCATCATCAGCAATGTTAGCTGAAATTATTCTTGTCTCTATCTCAGCATAAGAAAGGCCTCCTAAATTTTATTCTTCCTCAATGGAGAACACGTTCCAAAAACAGTACCAGAACATCTCTCTCTTTCAAAGTTTACATGAGCCATCACTTGTCTGTAACTGATATCTGTTAGTCCTGGTGATTTATTGCCTGATTCAGACCTTGTTTTCCTGATGACTTGTTTTCCTCTTCAAGACCTGATTAAGTCTAATAATACAAAGCCTAAAAAATTAGACCTCTGCCTTCACTACTTGTTAGTGATACTGCTTTATCTATATCCCTTCGATAGCTTAGTTTAGTCAGTCTGGCTCTCTGGCTGGCTGTCTACCTATCCTATTCTACTCTCTTCTACAGACAAAGCTTTGTTCATGTCTTTTAAGCCAGACACAGCTCTACCAGTAATCTTTCCATGAAAAGAATCTTTAACTTTGTAGTAAACATATTGGCAACATCTACAAAATATTTGCATTATTTTATATAAATATTAAGTAAATCTTGCATGCATCTGAATAACATGAATTTATTTCACTTTATGTAAATGACATCAGTCTTTCTGCATTTGCAATAATATTCAGAGGAAGTTGTAAAACAGAAAATTACAAGGGATTCAGATAACAGTGGCTGAGTATTGAACAAGGCTCTATCTAGACCAAAACAGTTTATTTAGTTTTCCAAAACCTACAGCCTATAAGAAAGGGATTGGAAATTCTACTGAAGTAATTCAGGTGAATTAGGTTTGAGCACACTGGATTTTTACCTAGTCTTAATCAACACACATGAGAAAGAGAGTAGAAACAGACAGAGAAGAAGATGTGATCAGAACACACTTCTCCCTTTCAGGATGGATGAATTGAGGAGATTTTGGAACTTTTTACAAAGATATTACAAAGGCTCATAGTTCTGGGTCATTTGTGATTTTATCCTTTACAGCTTGGAAACCTGAAACAAATACATTTTGTTGGGTTTTGCTTGTGAGTGAGTGGGTGTGTTTAAGACACTCCTTCAGCATGGCTACATATTTATACTGTCCCAGAGGAAGCTGTGACAGGTACCAAAACTGAGGGTGTCCTACTGTAACCAATGGTGCTGCTAAACAAAAGCCTGGAAATGAAAATAGAGATCCTAGGAGACAAACTGGATCTGCCAGTTTACAGTATAAGTCACACCATTTTGGGGGATAGAACCAGAGCCTTCTAGTAGCCACCTTGTGCATTAAACCATTCCATTCAGCAAAATGGAAAACTTGTCCCTGTTGTCCCTGTTTCCCTCAGAACTTCACTTTGATTCTCTGGGATAGTATGGGAATATAATATATAAGCTTCCTCACTCTCTAAGAGTGCAATAGTTTGCCCCTCTCATGAAGTCATTTATGCCAACTGAAGGATAGCAAAAACACTCTAACTCCTTAGCAGGCAGAAAAATCCATATTTTGATTCAGTTCTGCTTTCAGTGATCTTTGCTCCCACCTGGTGTTTCTAATTGACAGCTTCTTTGCGGAAGATGGAGCCAGAAATATGATTCTAGGCTTTAGCTATAAATTATATTTTTAAGACCTCATGAGGAGTGATTTACTCAGAGAATTCTGATAAATCCTTAGAGCAGAAGTGAGGGAAAGCACTGCAATAGAAACAACCCCAGTTAAGCCCAGTCAGAAGAGCAATGCAAATAGAAGATCACTCACAGGGCACTGGCATGCAGCCACTGTCAGGGCAGAGCACAGCAGGCTTGCTCCATCCTCCATGCTGCACAACCTGTATTTAAAACACAGGCAGTTTTGCCCCTCAGAAATCCCTGGCAGGACAACTTTGCTGTCAGAGCTGTGAAGCTCTGGGGCCAAGCAGTGGGAGCAGGTCTAGGTCAAGCTAGATGAACCCTACTTATAGACCAGAACTATCTTGGCTTTTGAGTGGAGCTGGCTGACGGAACCCACAGACTGGTGCTACATCTGTCTCCATCCCCTCCAGGATTCTGAAAACTTGTGAAAACACAGGAAATTATTCTCTTGCTACCAGTTTCTATTTGGTTCATATGTAATTTGTGACTTCAGTGAGATATGGTCTGAAGAGGAAAACATATTGGCAAAATTCTAAGGGGGGGATCTGTGTGTGCAGGAGAGCAGATCACCCAGGTCATTTATATGAGCAGAGAGCATGGGGCAGCCATCCTGGTCACACACATGGTGAATAAAGAACAGAAAAGCATGAACACACTCTGGGGTGCTCATGGGGAATTGGAGGAATTATGCAAAATGTACAGAAATAGGCTCTTTTTCTGCCAAAGTTCGAAGGTGGCATGAATATCTACTTTTTATATCCACCCACTGCATCCTCTGTGGGTTCAGCAAGAAGATGGAGGTTGAGCATTAAAACAGGAGCAGCTAATCATATGTCTGTTCTCCAGCGTTTCATCCAAGGCTAAACACATTGCCTTACACCTGTTTTACTTTCCCTTCAATGCAACATTAGAGAGGAAAAGGATTAAGAATTTAGCTGTTCCTATCAGGAATCTTTGGATCAAAATTACACTGTAAGTCTCCATTCCAAGCATTAATATATATTCCTTTTAAACAACAAGATCCTGATCTCAAAACATGATTTCCTAATAGGTTTGGTCTAGTTTGCTCTATTCCACTGGATTTTTTAAAATTTGATCATTAAAGAACTGAGAACTCATTTTGCCTATGTAAGCATTAAAAACCACATATACTTTACATAAAATAGGGATTGATGAAGCATATTCACAAAGTTTTCCCTCCTTGCACTGCCTTGCTCTCATTGCTATCAAATCTGCAGGACTCTATGTATGGTTTTTATGATGCATTTTGAGATACTTCAAAAGTAAATTCTTAATAAAAATGTAAATTATTATTATTGTAAAAACATGTTGGCACTCTGTGCCATGTAGCATTCTCAGGAGCAGCATTCTTTCACACTGGGATTTGAAAAGCAGCACAGAATTTAGCTTGAATCAAATGACATTATGTATTTAGTCATTTATCAAAGCCACTTGGTAGAAATTGGGGAAAACATTAGTTAATCTTATTCATGTGGGAGTTCCTGGTTATGCAGCAACACTCTTAGTTCCCTTTTCCTCTCAAAGGCCTGTAATGCCTCAGCCTCCTGAGCTTGAAGCCAGACCATTTTAGATGCTACAATATATGAACTAGCCAACAGAGAATGATAAAGTTAGTGCAGGATATTCCACGCACTGCAAGGAGCACCCAGGAAAAGTAAATGATAACTACAGCATAAGACATTTGCCTCAATGGGTCTGAATTTAGCTTCCCTCTGAGTCAGGGAATTAGCAAGGCTTTGGCCCATTAATTCAGCTATTAAGTGCTTTTGATTCAGTTTTTGAAGTGTATTTTTCACCTTTAAAGCAACAAAAACACTCAGGCAGATTGCTGAGGAAGTATGGGCCAAAATTTTGGGACTACGTGGTGCAGAGAAAGGTGAAAATTGCAAAAGAGGTGTGTTCTGTTGATAAATTACCTAATGGCAGTGTGGGCTACCCATTATTAGGATAATTTGAAATACACCACAGCTGCCTAGCCTAGATCCCACAGGGGTCCATTGGACTTCTTTTTGCTTCAACAAGGTGACAACTCAGAGCAATGGCTCATCCTTACAAAAAGTCTTTGTTTTATAGTGACAGGGCCTTCTAGTGGCACAGATGCTTACATCCATTTTCCTTCAGCAGAGTCTGGGTGAGACAGAACTTATCTGTCTGTTCAGAGAATCGCACTTAAAGTAGCTATCTTTTTTTTTCTGTGGCAACTTTGCATTATTCCATCTTTACCAGTACCAAGGAAATTCCTTGCACCTGAAAATAGATTCACAATATTTTTCACTTCACTAGACACATGACACACCATACAGGGATTTATCACAGCAATGACACATCTTATTAGAGAGGTTGACTCTTGAATCAGCTCTCTTCCCATTTGTGATCACATAGCATCTCACTGAAACTGCAGCAATTGTGATATTAAGCAAGTATTTAGAGTTTTCAGAGTGTTTTTAGTGACACTTGCCATCTGGAACAAGGTCAAGAGACAACATCATACAGTTCTTTGGCCCATTACAATAACTGAAGAGTGATTTGTAGACAGAACTGGTCCATGTGCCACAGTTTTGAGAGTGATCCCTTTAAAGAGTTCTGACTAAAAACAAACAAACCAAAGTCAACAAAACCAGACAAATTACAGTCATTTTTAAGTTAAACAGAAAACAGAAAACACCAAAGAATTAAAAATAAATAGCCAGGGTACTAGAAACATTCTAATGGAGTTGGTAGATATGATAGAACGAAGGACACTTCATACTTCTTTACAGGAAACCAGAAGCCAAGCAAGATACTCTTGGCCTCTAAAATTACTCTAACAAATCATCAGGAATTGCACTGTATATGCAATTTTTCTACTGCTTACACCTCTATGACAGAAAGACAGTTTTCCCCTTTAAAGCAGTCACATTCCTCAGATGAAAGAAAACAGTCTGCTACCTGAAGATATCATTACTTCGACATTATTTGTTAGGATCACTAAGAGATGATAGTTTTAAAGGGAAGATGGCCTGCAAAGAAAGAACATGACTTGGGTACCTGTTGTTTCATGTGTTCATGTGTGTTTAGGGATAAACTTGGAAATAAAAACTACCAAGGGAACATGTTCTGCTGTCTCTGTTTCCCATCCTCAGAGAACCCACCAAAGACATAGAAACTTGATATTAGGAATGTAACAAGATCCATACCAGGTCAGAGGTAAGAATCCACAAATCCAATACCATGTCTCCCAGAAGTGGCCACTATTATTCCAAAAGGAGGATAAAGTTGTATTTCAGTTCCTGGGGTTTCAGTGTAGGATTAAAGCTGGAGTCTGGGCTTATTTTCAGCAGAGGAATGTGCAGTTCAGTGTGGCAAATGTGCAGCAGCCCCTGCAAAGGACAATGGACAAGTAGTTTTGGAAATGCAAGGGGAGGCCAGTGAGTTCACTGAGCAACTGGAGCAGAAGAGCATCACCATGCATACGGATTGGTTAAAGGATGCCTGGAGCATGCTTCAGAGGCCTGGCATTCCAGTGGAGCACCAACAGGAGGCCAAATCCCAGTGGAGGACATCTACATGATGTTTCCAGACTCTGATCTAGTGGGTCACTACAGCTGCACTGAACGCTTACAAAGAAAAGGAGCAGACAATATCAGGTGCAGAGAAGAGTGCCAGAACAGGGTGAGCATCACAACAGAGGTCCTAATATTCTTCTAGACTGCAGCACTCAAATGTTTACCCATTTCCTAAGCTAAAAGTGATATTTTTATATCTGCTAGTCTTCAGTGGATTTTTAATTTTGTCCATAAATTTAGAAACCTAGGTCTACTGAATGGAAGAAGTAGAAAGTTTTGAAAAGCAGATATTTTACTCTGTTCTTGTAAAAAGCTAGAGTTAAATGGGACCTAACAGGAGAAAGAGAAAAAGCACAGATAATTTAGAACAGTCAAATACAGTTATATGGCACTTTTTCCCTAAAGATTTCAAAGCTGTGTTCAAAGGAAGCAGCTATTATTTTTCCCACTGTACACATAGGCAAAATTAAGCTCAGAAATAAAGATACTGACCAGAAGTCATGTAGCTATAGCATAATAGAACTGGACATCGATTTCGAAGCTCAGCAACTGGGATTTTTTAGCTTAATAATAAAGCTGCTAAACAAAAATCCCAGTATTTCAAAACGTATGGTGATAATGGGGAAGCCAGGAATGCTTCCCAGATCTGTCTGGGTCCACTTCAATGCAAAAGTCAAACAGACTCAATCATTGCTTCATGCTTTCCTGGGTTTCATGCAAAGTAAATCCAGACATGCAACATAGGAAGCAGACACTGTGATCTCTAGCAGATCCCACCCTGGACTTGAGACCAAGGCTGAGGAGGTTTTTCTGGTTTGCAGTATAAGCACAGTTACAGGGAGTAAATCTAGTTTCAAATTCTCAGCAGGAAATATTTGTGGCCAGAAAATAGGACAGGAGGATATTGAAATGGGTTGCAAAGATTTAATTGTCTTACATTTAAAGGGAATAGCTCTTTGAAAAATGATAAAGTACTTCAGAATAAAATCTTTAGCCTTCTCTATTTAAAATATTTAATTTCCAGTCTTCCAAGAAAAAAAAATCCAAATTTTTTTAAAAAGGCATCTTGAAGTAAAGCATTTCTTTAATTAAATTTTAGCTTTGTTTTGGTTTTAACTACAAAACTGTTTTTAAAGATCTGCTTGAGTTTCCCCAATGCTTGGGTTTGATCACTGAATCAAAAAAATCCACCTTATTGTTTGCCTAGTTATGTTAATGAGTCCCAGCCCAATGAGCTAACCTTCAAATCCTACAACCTCTTCATTAGTCTCTCAGAATGCTGCAAATACCTTTAATTTTTTTGCCTCTGAAAGTTTCTCTTAGCAGATCTTGAAAGAAAGACTTTTTATCTCAGATACGAACAAAATTTTAATTATTTTCTCAAGTAGTTGCCCATGTCATATACATAACGGGAAATATCAGCAGGAAATCAATTTGACAGACACTAATGTTGCATGTTCACCAGTTCACCAAATTACACCAGCCATGTCATCACAACGGGCATGAATGGCTCTGGCCCCGCAGTAAACCAAGGACACCTAATGTGGTCTAATTAGGACAGCAGCACGCAGAAGTAATACAGTCTTAAACGAGGGTTAGTGTCTTTCAGCAAGTCAGTTAAGAATTTTCCTTTGTCAATGGGCTTTCACACGCTTTTCTATGTATTTATGTATATTTCTATGTATTTCTAATATTTCTAAGAGCTGAGACATAAACATATCCCAATATCTAAAACAATTTAATGAATAAAAATCCTGGGGGCTTTTTGTGGTTTTGTCTTTTTATCTAGCCACTTGTAGGTGGCATTTTTAAGCACTACATTTAAATCTCATGTTTCACTTATGCCAAAAAATTTATTGAGACTTGGCAATACTGTTTGCTTTTTTGTTGTGTAAGATGAAGGAAAATGTAAAAGTTTTTGTCACCCCTCACCCTTGAAGTGTTCTTCTGGAGGTAATCTATAAAAAATTCCATCAATGAGGACCACAGTGCACAGTAGTTGGTATTGGTGAGAATGATTGCATCTTTAAAAAACAGAAGGTATAAGATACACCATTACTGCAAGAACTTCAGGAGCAAGGAAGCAGAAATGAGCTTTCAGAATAGCTGTTTCAGTGTGGGTTTTTTTTTATTCCTGCTGAACAGTAATTGTCCATTTCCCTTTTCATCCTCTCACTCTCTTTATTTTTTAATACTGCTTTATAGACATGACTTTAGAAAGTATTCTCAACTTTTGATTACTTTAGTCTAACGTGCAGAAAACTAGCATCCCAGGCATTTCTGCAGTACTGAAACTCTTTCAGAATTCCATCCACACACATCCTTGCAATGATAAAACAGAAATTCTATAAAAGTATGAAGAAAGGGACAAAACAAAACCTTTAGTTTCATATGAGGTATTATTTCTTGTTGTTTTTGCTACAAAGCTGTAATTGGCCTAGTGAGATCTGATAAATGTCTTATTATAAACTTGAACATCAACTGATGGTGAAAAAAAATATAATGGAACTTGTGACTGAGGGAAAAGTAAAAGGGTATAAATGACTGGCAGTTCCCATTTCTTTACAAGTGTTACATTTCAGTCCCCTGCCACTACCACATGTTTCCTGTTCACAGATAATTTGTACAACATATTTTATCATTCAGTTTTAGACAGAGTTGAAAGGCTTTTGCCTAAGGCTTGGAACACTTTGAAAATTGTATACCATTTGCAAGGCTTTCTTCTGCTTCACTGTGCAATTAGGTGACTGCCTTTCTGCAGACACTGGATTTATCATATGTGGAATTGGTGTTTTTTTCACCAAGGTGAACTGGGAACAAAAATGCAAGAAGGTTTTCAGTAACCCACAGACAAGGGATTAGTGTGCTGGCACAAAGATTGTAGGCTGCCTGTCAGTCCCAAACTGGACGCCATTCCCTCACAGAAGGAGCATTGTAAGCCACAGTTTCATACAAAAATACTCTCAGTTTCCCTGCTCTTACATACCATGTCTATACGTGATTTAAACTTCTATGGTGCAACAAGGGCATCTAATAAAAAAAACCCCAAAACAAAAACCTCTAATTTTCAGATACGATCATTTATGAAACTGTTGATTTTTTATTCCTTTGCCCCCCCTTCTCTGGTCTCTCCCTCTCCCTTTCCCCAGCTCTGTCTTGACTAAACTTTGCTCTCGCCTAAAGTATGAAGATACTGATGTGCTAAGAGCTTCCCCTGCTGGAAGTTACTAGCAAGAGGTGTTGTAGTCAAGTAGGGATGGATCTGGGACTAGCTCCCAGTTCAGCTAATTTATGTGCTCAGTTCCTGTCGAGCGGAGAGTACATAATGTGACTTGAGATGCTGATTAAATTTCATGTGTATTTCTATGTTCTAAATAAACCAAATTTTAAAGTCAGATTTGAGCAATGGTAGTTTAGAGCCCTCATTACAGCAGTTTGCTTTTTTCCAGTGAATTCTGCGAGGCAAAGGCAGACAAATTCAGCCGTTTTGTATAATGTATTTATGTGCTTTTACAAGGTCATCTTCCAGTAGGAGATCTGGAGAATTTCTTAAGAAGTAAACCTTATCTATTAAAATTGTGTCATTGTTTAATGGAAATGGAATTGTGAATTCCTTCCTTGCTTTTGGTTGCAGCACCCAGCTTGTGGGCACGGTAAGTGTGTAAGTGCATAAGCGAGCTGCAAGGAATACCAATATCCTGTAGCATGATCCCATCGGAAGAAAGGAGGATTACTGTCTGTCTCAGGCAGTAACCAAAACTTGCCTTTTCTGAAAACTTTGGAAAAGCTGCACTTTTTAAATCAAAACTGAGACTTTCAATCTCAGCTTTTACATATCCATCTTAGAAATACCTGGCTGTAAACTCCTCAGCTTTTTTTGAGTGCAAGGCAAAATACTGTTACTTGAATAGTGTAAGCACAATAATGTGCTTCTGCTGGCCACTGTGTTTGCATACTGCAGCTGGGCAGGATTGTCTTGGCCACTCGTAAGGTCCCTCTGCCTCTGCACAGGCCAGCAATGGGACTTTGGAGTAAACAGCTTCGTTGTCACTCCCAGCTCTGCTGATTTTGCCTGGTTAGATTGTAGGAGTTTTCTGGGGCACAGTTTGACTCTGTGGTTTTTAAACTCAGTGTTCTGAAACAGGTGGCACAATGGATGGTGTTGCACTGCCCCTGTGATGGTATAACAAGGTTGCAGTGAGGTTGCAGAAGTCTGAAAGGTGGCTTAGAAGTCTTCCCTGTGCCAAAGCATCTCTTCTCCCACCTGAATTATACGGCTCACCTGGAGATGTACTTTGCATCCTACTGAATTGTAGGTATTTGGGGCAAGAAGAAAAGTTTGCTCTCTCCAGCTGTAGCCTCATGAGGGTTGAGTCTCAGCAGAGAACCAGCAAACGTGTGTGAACCACCAAATATTTGGAGAGCTCCTGAGCTCCTCCTATCTGTGCAGATACACAAGAAGATGGAAAGCTTCCAAGGTAAGTTTCCTTTAATTCCCATAAAATTCCCCAGACCCAGATAGCAATTTGAGCTTGGTGCAGGAGGAACCAAGAATTTCCTTCAAATTCTCTACTGGGTTTATTTGAATCTGCTGCCTGGTAGAAGACTCAAAGAGGTTACCACAAAAAAAAAAAAAAAAAAAAAAAAAAAAAAAAAAAAAAAAAATTAAAAGCCCGGGGGGATTTTACAATATCGATGTAATGATAAACCCAGACTGACTCCCTTCTTTCTGTGATATCCATTGTGCTTTGTTCCAAGTGGGAAACACAGTTTGCCAACACAGAGGCAACATGCACTGTAAACAATGACAAGAATAAAGCTAAATATTATGCATATCCATTGCAAACACAAACACCCCTACTGAGTAAAACAGAAAAGAAATCTTTTTTTTTCTATGAAGGAGCTGCTGGGTCTTTTTAACTCTTTATTTTCTCAGTTGTGCAATTTTCAATAACATATAACAACAGTATTTTACTTCATATGTTATAAGCAAGTACTTTTTAAGTGGAGTATTTTCTTTACTACAACTTAGCTGCATGATAATTTAATTGACTAATTTCTCAGAGAAGTTCACTCATTCCAAGTTTCCAGAAGGCAATGGTACAATTGTTCACTATTTTCACTTTAGCTTTTCTATAATTTCCAATTTTCTAATCAAGTCATCTGATATGAGTTTCATTTTCTTTTATTTATGGGTGGGGTAAGGATATGTTCATGTTCTACTTTAGAGTGCTAAGAATTCTGGTTTCTAATGTGAATCCTGAACAAACAGTGCAGGAAAAACACACTTTCTCCTTGCAGAACACCTCTTACTTTATCTAAATTCTTAATGTAACATAGGACACATTTCCAAACTATTATGGTCTCATTTACATGCCTACTTGTGACATGCAGTTAAGATATAAATTGCTTTCTTGCAAAAAATCAGCTCTCTATCCTGAAGAGTAAAACAAAAAATCTTCGAAGATCCCAACCTAATAGGGTTAATTTTGAGAAGGATAATAAACGCACAAACATAACCTTAAGGAAGTCAGCTCAACCTGACCCACAAATTTCTTGGAGCAGTTACTTCCAGGTTGCATGGTACCAAAATATGCCATGATACTTCCACAGCCAGAAAAAAAAATCACTTATTTCTGAAGCAATAACTTGGGCTGTGACTTATAATGAAGGCTACTCTGGGTTAGATTGCCTGATAATAACATCTGTTGTTCCTGCTCTTTTCTGGATACTAAGCAGCACAGAGTATATGAGGAAATCCTCATCAACTTATTTGTTAAAATTAGTGGGCATGCATACTCAGAATTCTGGTTATTTTAAATATTAGGTCTGTGAACAAAACAGGTTATATCCAAATTCTGCATGCACCACAGAGTACTCAGAGCTTTGCCATTGCGTGCTTGCATGATTATCTACATTTGCTTGAAACATTCACACATTAATTATTAAATTATTTTCTATCTTGCTGATGCATGAATATTTACAGATAAAAACTAGAATTTCAGCTATGAGTTTATTATTAAGGCATAGCTAATAACGATAGATATCAGAAGGATACTCTTTGTTCACAATAGATCTGACACAGCAACAGATGGTAAAATAAGTAGTAAGAGTGTAAATCCAAGGCTAAACCCTAAATACTTCATTTAGAGCAGCACTATAAATACCCTGACAGACACACCATTTCTTAATATGTGCATGGGTGATCTTTTGAGTCTGGGGCCTGTGGCTTAGAGAATAGCCTGGAAAATATGAAATAGAAATGAAGGCAAAACCAGAAATTATATAAATAAGTGCTTTAGCAGAAGCAGAAAATGTTATTTGAACATGTGTTCTACCTGACCACAAATCATTAGTGGCAGCAAACAGGACATTTTGCAATGTATAAGGATCAAGCACCACAGGCCTGTCTCAGTGCTAGGAGCTTACATGTGATAGGTCTACCATACCTCCAAAAAGCAAGCTTGGAGCTTGTCTTTTATATAGGTTTTGTAGAGGCATATATAAACCCAGCAAAATGTAACCCATCATTAACTGCAGACTTTTCTTTTGTGTTCCTGTTCTACCACAATTATTTTGGATCCTGGCCTGTGCTGGTTACACTGAGAGGCATTAAGGGATTAAACATTACTTGAATTCCAGTTTTCATTTACAGAAACAACAGAGCTGGCATGGGAACAGCCCCATGTCCCGAATGCAGCACTGGTTCAGCCCCACAAACAGAAGCTCTGAAGCAGCCAAGTGCCCCGAGGCCATGAGTTGGACTGCAGGGAAAACAAGTTCTTTCTAACCAGACTTGCTGCTCTGCAATCTTCCAAGCTCAGAGCTGGTCTCCTCTGACTTGTCTGGGATGGGCTTCATCCTAATGAAAAATATATAACGAAAAATCAACTAGATAGAGTTATGGTTTTTCATTAGACTCAATTGTTCCTTTTTAGCCAACCCCACTAGAGTATGTTGAAACGCTTCTGTGTGGGCTGAAATTTTCCATTGCTTAGGTCAAAACAGGGTTTATGCTGTTTTCCCATCCACATCCTTCAATATTCGAATGAGATGGTTTTAATTCACAATAATACTTCAGCTAATTACTCCAGGAGAAACTCTGTTTTAAAGCTGTCAGAAGCAGCGCCTATACTGTCTCCACTGCCAAAACAATACCTGAGTGAGGTAAGAAATGACTGCAGCTGCAGCCACCAGGTAAGTCTCAACTGCTCCTGGGCTAACATACCTGAGGAAATTCAGATTAATGCATGTCAATCAGAAAATGACAGCAGTCTTCCTTTCTGCAGCTTTAATTGAGTCAGGTAGGCACAGTCTGGCATTTAAAACATTTTTCATATGTTTTTTGTGCCATCTTTGAACATGAGGAAATCCAGTTTTCTCTCATATAAAACATT
Organism: Illadopsis cleaveri; assembly: GCA_013399915.1. Lineage (NCBI taxonomy): Eukaryota > Metazoa > Chordata > Aves > Passeriformes > Timaliidae > Illadopsis > Illadopsis cleaveri. Next base: position 276,463 of record VXBB01002217.1, read on the forward strand.
TTTTTCATCTTTAAAATAATCCTATACCTTAAATGTTTCAGATTTGGCATAGAAATCTAGCATGAGAATAACCTTTTTGGAGAAGTAGGACATAATCTTATTCTGGACAAACTGATTTTGTGTGGGCAAGTTGGAGACTGAGAACATGCAGGAGATATTTTTTCTGATGATGCATACAGTGGTTCAACAATGTGCAGACGTAGAGTTAAGTGAAGTGAAAAAGATCTAAAGTGTTTCACAAGTTTTGCATTCTTTAAGAGCAATGATTGCTTTTTTCTATGTAGCCTGTGAAAATAATTTCTATTCAGACTGAGCAGTGATTTGTATTTAGAGTATACTTCTTTTTATAGCTTCAATTTACACTCTGCCTAAAAATGAATATTACAGCTGTATACAGGACTTTTCAGAATAGTTGAAGCTAATATGACATTTACTTGCATTGGATGCATGCCCTGCCAACATGCACAACAAGGCAGAACTTTAAAGCTAGTGGAATGAAAGCTATGTGTTTCCTGAGAAACACATATTAAAATACATAATCTAAGATGAAGCCACTTATGCAGCTTAATTGACAAATTAAATTAAGTAATGTCCCAGAAGCTAATATGTCCAACATAACCTGGTTGTCCCCTGACAGACATCTCTAAAGTTAGACTAGATGCTGTCTAAGACCAGACAGGCTAATGAAATGGATTTTCCTATAGATCTGTGTGTTTCGCTTCTTTAAGGCTCTGCCTTGAATAACCCAGTTTTCCCTCACAGTCTCTCCAACAGCAGACAAGACACAGCAAAGCTGTTAGACAGTATATCATTGCTGATCAGCTGCAAGCTGCTGCTGCCAAATGGGATGCATGAACTGAACTCTACCTGTCTTACTCTTACAGGAGGTTAAAGATGCTCTTTTAATCAGCTGCCATATTTCTGAAATATTTCTGAAAATATAAATTAAATGGCTGTGAGACATCATCATTTTTTGAATCCATTTGATTAAAAAACCTTGTTGATCTCAACAGGTCCAAAAACAGGCAAGTGGATGGTAGGTAGATAAAAAAGAGGAAGTACAGCTGCATAAAATGTGGGGGAAAATAGAAAATATTTTATGGATATCTACACACAAAAAATCAGTAGCCCAGGCTGTTTGCCACCTCCTGAGTGGAGTTTGAGTTATTGCTTAAAAATCTGCAATTTTTTTGGAATTCAAATAAAAGACAGACCACCTTTTTCTATATATATCAATATCAAATATCATGCAGATCATGTTAGTATACTGGATCCTCAGGTTCCTAAAAGAAGGAAGAGGATAGGAAATGGTCCATACCTAAAGATGATCAACATGAGACAAATGATGCTGAATCATTCCTTGCTTTCATTTGCATTTGCTGTCATAATCCTGGGGTTTTTTCTACTGAGCCCTGGAGATGTGCCAAATATATGGAAGACAGGTCACAGCTTTGTGCCAGAGAGCACCAAGCCACCTGTAAGCTGCCCATCACTTCACATGGCTCACAGCTGCTGCCTCTCTCCCACAAATCAGCGTTTGGGACCAGACCTATGATCAACCACGCTGCTTCATTGCTAATATGGTCCTCAGCACATTTGGGGCACATGTCCATATAAATCCTTCAGGTACTGCTCAAGGAACAGGCTGGAGCAAGGACAGTCTCCAGGTGACAGTAGGGGTAAGGCAGGGAGAAGTGAATTCAGCCATACAGACACGAGTGTCTCAGAAAACAGCCCCTGGTTGTTTATTAATTAGTACGGACTTTGATCTTAGAGCCATGCCTGGTACTGACTCTGGTACTAAAAGCACACTAACCACGTTAGGGTGGTCTTTATCCTTGGGCCAGGTATGAATATCTCCATCTCAGAAGACAGCCATTCTCATATGGGTTGAGCTGCCCACTGCCATCAGCCAAAGCAGAGCCCCACTGGTGCCCATTTGTGCAGCCACACTGTCCATGCTATGGGGTAGAAGTAGCTTTGAACAGTGTCTCTGATTTCCTCAAGACAAGGAAAATGTTCATCTGTCTGGATCTACCACAGTTGCTGTGGCTTTGTTCCAGCAAATGGGTACAAAGGCCAAAGAGTGAAAATGAAGGTAAGACTGTCCTTCCTGTTCAGCAATTACATAACAGAATGAAATTAAGATTATACATGCAGTCTTAGTTTTGGCATTCAGAAAATTAATTTTTTTTAACTATGAAGCTTATAATTTTAAATAAGTGGATTTCTAATACTATATCTCTGTATATATGGGTACATCTACTCTTGGGCTGCTGAAAATTTTTTTCTCTGAAGATATTTTTAACAAGACACAGATTTTCTACCAAATGTGCTGGTTATCGACACAAAAACCAGAAACAGATAACAGGGAAAAGAAAAGAGAAGAGAAGAGAAGAGAAGAGAAGAGAAGAGAAGAGAAGAGAAGAGAAGAGAAGAGAAGAGAAGAGATTGTTTAGCGTTCTGTAAAAATGCTTATATTTGCTTTATTCTTTTGCTAATTGTGGTGTGGGATTTTATTTTTCCCAAAAGAAGGAGCACCCATCTCCTGTCTATCTTTTTTTATTGGTCTTGTTGTAATTGAAACATATGGCTTTGCACTCTTTTATTCCATGAAAAAAAAATCAGCATGGGGAACTTTGAAATGGAAAAAACAATAACATTTTGGGATTTGGTGGGTTTTTTGTTGTTGTTGGGGTTTTTGTGTATTTCCCATGTAAACTAAATTACTTCTTCACCCAGCCAAAATATGCACTCAGAAACATGCTGATGCTTTTCAAATTGTAGTAGATAGAGGCACTTAATCACCAGTTTAAGTAGAAAATGTGCACCAAGGGAATTTTCCATGGGGTGATTTAGCTGTATGCAAATCTGATGTGTACTGTAGTACTGAGGCGCTCAGGAGCTGAACACTGTAGAGCTTGTCAAGGGATTAGGTAACAATGAAGATTTAAGAGCCAGGACAAAGCTAGATGTAGGTTGGGAATAATATCCTGGTCAATATATCCTCTGGTGTAGACAGCTAGATAAACATGTAGATAAAACATACTACAGCAATGTTCAAGCCAAATGCACCGCAGGCAAAGAATTGAAGAAAAACTCCCACAAGGCTTTTTCCCTTTTTCTTTCTCTTTACTGAATGTTATTGTATTGCATGGCAAAACCTCAGGATTGAGCCCATTGTGAACCCAAACCTTTGGGGGATGCAATTTGTAATATTTTTCATTCACTAACATGAATCTTGCTGATGGGGTGGGTGACTGTGGGTGCATGCTAGTTAGTAGATAATTTATATGTGTAGACTAAAAGCAGTACTGCTGTAAAGAATATGCATAAGGATTTTTATAAACAAAACAAAGGTGTAAATAAATTGGAGCTTTACATACTCATAGAGTCAGTATTCTGCATCATTAAAAGCTCTACATTAAGACACAGTCTGTCATCCTCCAAGTATACACATCAATTTCTATCATGCTCATAATGGCAGTTGCTACCTGCAAAGTAGCTACGGTAAAACTGCAACAATCTTCCAGGACACAAAGAAAAAATTCGTGTTCCTACTCTTGGACTTCCCTGCCATCACACCCTGGGTGGGTGGCTTTGGGTGCAGGATGGTTGCCCTGAGCCACCCTAGACAGATGAGAACTCAGTATGGAAACAGGTCAGCCAACACAGGAACCAAAAAAGGGCAAAAGTGGATTATTAAAACACAATATTTGCAGACATTTTGTTCAGTGGAAAGAGAGCTGTAAATATATTTTAAAAATATTTCAGCTGGTCTCACAGTTACCTCCATGTAAAGCTGAAACAGTAAGAACTTTACATAGGACAGAAAAATCATTCTTCAGCTATCTGTACTGAACAGTGAGAAATGTTGATCCCTAAGTGCACATAAAAACAAACCAAACAACTCTTAAATTTTGTATCACATGTTGAGCTCTGCATGTATCACTGGGTGTGAAAACTGACTCTCCAAGTCAATGGATCAAATACAAATGTTTCAGTCCTCTGCCTCAGTTTGTCATCTTAAAATGAATGAGATTAGATAATTTTTTTTTCTTTCCTTTATCCTTCACATGTGTGTTTTGTGGATTGTGAATCTCTGTCAGTGTCTTTACTATAAACACTCTCCTAATTTATATGTTCCTGTAAGACAGGAATTATGGCAATTAATATCAGTATGGCAATTCGTTAGTTTTCCTCAGTTCTGACCTGTTAGTCGATAGAAAACAGCTTCTTTAAAAATGTAAACTCAAGGATATTTTAACTGTGTTTTTTGGTTGTTTCATATGGAAATACAGACTAAGGGAAGATGGATTTTTCTGGTTCTTGCTCTGAAAGCGCCCATGACTGTGATGGGGTAGACTGGAGCCCAAGGTACAAGTATTGAGAATACCCTGATACAAGCATAGTGTAATATTTTAATGAGGCTGGGGCTTTTGGTAGTAGATATTTTCAGTTTTCTGCCAGATACAAGGCCTGGCAATGAGGCTTTTCCTTTCTCAAAAGCCATCTTGTAAATTGTGGGTTTAGGTAGGCCTCAAAAAGACTTGGGTTGGCAGGAACAAAATCTCTCTCTACAAAATGAACTACACAACTATGATGACAACTTTTAATGTAGGTGGCCAAAATTCAGGAAGGCCCACCTTGTCCCAGACAAGGTGTTGCTAAGGGAGGGTGGACTGCCGGAATAGAAAAGCAGAAGGCACAGTGGTGTTAGTGCCATGAAGTACAGGAGCACAAAAAATGGTACAGCACAGTTTGCACAGAGCAGCAAGCCAAACTTTGTGCTTGAAGAGGTATAAATCCCTGAGCAGTGTGACATGGTTACACCTCTCACCTGAATGGTACACCTCATGGGCATGAAAGATCCAGGGATGTCGGTCAGCTGTGGAGTGCTCTTCGTTACTGGAGGACACATGATTACTTTTCATCTGCAAGATATTCCAATTATCCTGTAGGCATCCATTTCAGGTTACAGAATTATTATTGAAAGCCATTTAATTTTCAGTGGCAGTCACTTGAGTGGACAAAGCAGAGTAGCACAAGGAAATTACTTAGCACAGATACAGATCCTCCATGATTTCCATACACACATATAATTTGTATTTTCTGCTTATAAAGAATGGCAGTAAAATACTAATATGTACTGAATGCAGTGTGTTACAGACTCTTAAAAGTATGAAAAAATATATATAATTTTTAGTTATACCTGCACGAATTTTCTGGGTAAAATGAATAACAATTTTTTATGTATAAGTGTGTGACACAGTATTGTTATACTGCACATACTGAACTTCTATGAGTAATAACCAAAGTACCCACAATTATTGTAGTAAAGAGAAGAAACAAAACCAAAAAAAGATTCTAAGACTTTTAGGAAAGCATCTAAATTCATATGCTTCAAGGCATAAAACAGTCTGTGGATTAAAAAATTTTCCCTGTGGACAAGCAGTCTCTGTAACAACCTACTGCAGAGTTTCTGGCATGCTCATCTGAAGCTAGCCAATTTTATAAATGCTTTACTGAAAAAAGTGGACAACTTTTCTGATCCAGCATGTCTTTGTGTACTCACAAGAAAAATTAGAGCCTCTTATATTATGCCTACCACAAGCAGTTTTGTCTGCTATAACTCTGTTCTTGATACTTCTCCAAATGTAAATGAAACCAACTGGTGGATAAGGTTTCCTTTTCTGTATACCTTCTTCTCCTCCTATTCATATCCACACTGCAGAAGACTGTAAAATGCCATCTCCTTACACTATAGGCATATAGCATGTCTGGGAAATAACACCTGGAGCTCAGAGGAGCCCTGGCAGTACCACAGGAAGAGAAAAAGGGACCAGCTGCAAGGCCCTGCTGGGTTCCTGCCTTGCACTGAGTGATTCATATAAGGCTTCACTTCACCTGTTGCATATTTGTGTTTGCAGTCCTTCTCCATGATAAGGTGACTTTAATTAAAATGGTAACTAAAACTCACTACATGGGCCCCATCGGAAAGGGGCAACATCTCAGAGGGTTGAGGCAGAAACTACAGGTACACTGACCCAGGAGAGGGCAAGCCGTCTCTTTCCAGTGTCTGTGCAATTTAGGACTTTTTAGGGATGGGAGCTGTAAGCTATAGACTCCAACAGTACTATCTCTGATGTGGTCCACTTAGGCTGTGACACACACCCTACACTTCTTCCCTCCATGCAGGACCCAGGCAGGAAATTCAAAAGGAAGCCATACTCCAGATTTAAAGGAAGGGTGCCAGTTACAAGTGTGAGTATCCAATCTTCCTACCAAGGGATCTCCACTGGGACAGCAGTTCTGCTCCTCAAAAGGGCTGAGGAAGAGCGAGGCCTGGGGAACCAGCATTACTACAGGCATTTAATGCAGTATTTATTGCTTTGATTTTGGGCATTTCAGTGTAAAGTCAGTAAAAGCTCCAAGAATTCAGCAGATGCAGCTTCTCTTAAATTGACTATCTGGGACAGAAAGCTTCTCTGGGAAAATTTTACTCTGGTTCTGTAGATGCAGTTGCATACCAACTTTTTTTATTTAAAGGTATAACACCATTTAAGTTGTTAAAGAGATACAAAATCTCACAACTTTCCCTTCACAGTGATTTTGGTATTTTCATAGTTTTCTGTGAAAATTAAATACTAAATTTTGTATTGCCGGTAAGTAATCTTTGCTACATCTCAAATTTATTTTATTTATTTATATGGAGGTAGTATAGGTCACCTCCATATAGATTCTGAGATTTTCCCACTGTATTCCACAGAAGCACAGTCAGTAAGGCTGTGGTGAGGGTGAGACTTGTCAGTGAGGGCTGGTGTCTGGGCAATTCATCTGATCCGAAACACACAAGAACCTTGATTACAACTCCTTTCTGGAGCCTACAGTAAACCATGGGCTCTGTCTACCACCAAGATATCCAGCCAGATGGAAGTACCTCTTGGTACAGGGCCATTTCCACAATAGGATTAATTTTTGCAGCACTGATAGAAGTCTTCAGTGCTATTAGTTCAGTAAGTTTGGAAACTGCTGGATTATAGGACAACTCACAGTTTAGCAAGATGTTGCCTGAGGATTTTTCAGAAAAAAAAAATTAGAAGAAAAAAGGAGAACAAAATAAAAGCATATGATCTTATGCTAAAATGGTCCTCTGACTTGGGGCATTTCAGTTTTAACTCAGAGAGAGGATTGTGGGAACTCAGAATTTTCACAAAACAAATCCAAACCCTAGTGTCTTAAATTGACCACCCAAAGTCAGAAAGTTCCTTCTGACACTTTTTGCTTGGGTTTTTTTTTGTGTATGAATTATTAAACTGCTATGAATTACACATTCATCTTCAGTCTTCTAAACTGAGTCTGAAATCCTGTACATTCTGTATAATACAGAAAATTAAGATTATGCAGATGGAAAATACTTCCCTGCTGCAGTTTTCTCCTAATATGTCTTACAAATACTGAGCACAGAGCCCCCGTGCAGAATGCAGCTGGGTGCCATTCAAGTAGTTCTTTCAAGAATGGTACAGGAAGATGTGCAAGGAGATAGGAGTATCTGAGGCTTCCACCAAGGCAGTAATTCCAGGAAGCAATGCTCACAGGAAGGTGTGGTGCTCCTTTCAGCAGTGACATTAATGCTTGCTAATTTCCTTGAATACTACTGCATAAGCACTTTATGATTGCTTTCCCCATCCCTGAGAACTTCTGTGGAGACTGACAAACATTTGTGCTAGGACTACTAATAGAGTTTTACAACATATCACTAAGATCTTGAGAGGCCTTCCTCCAGAATACTTGCAGGTATTCTGTTGATGACCAATGTTTGCTGAATCTTTTATTAAGTAATAGCCATTACTTCAATAATCCACCAGAAATTAGGACTCTAAACTGCTTTCAGTACTGGCTTTTACAGATTTCTCTGAAATTTCATCACATGACAGTTGTAAATCTCAGCAAGCTCCTCCAGGTCAACAAGTAAAAGGCAGTAACAAAGCAAAGCAAAACATTTAACAAATTCAATGAACATCTATTATCAGCCTGATTACACACTGCATCACATAGAGTCCTAATGATTTCAGTGAGGCTCCATGCAGCATAAGGAGTCTCCCATGCAGATTAGTTTAAAAGATCAGGGTCTCCATATGGAACATCTCCTCCATTCACCCCTTCCTGTTCTGAACAGAGCCATATAAAACAAAGGCCTGCTTTTTTGCATACTCACAAGGTTAGAATTTTTGATAGGCTTGTACAATGATTCAAATGGCATCAGCTACAAAAATATTTCTCAGTGCTATTTAAAGCCTGTGTTGGCTTTTCTCACCTCGGACACTCACTGCAATCTTCTCTGTCCAATTACCTTTCCCATAATCATTTTGCTGCATTTCAGCTGCCACAGCATTAGGTGTAAATGCCTAAAATCATACCATTCAGTTCCCAGGAATAATTTCATGGGAGGACTGTCATGTGTGGGTAATATTAAGGGGAAAAAATCAAATGTCAGAAACTTCATATTGATACTTTGATCAGAAGCAACATGAGACTGAAAGTTTTTGAACAACAAACCATTTGAGAGTGTGTAACATGCTTGTGAAAATATTCATAGCATAATTAGATAAATAACAGATCCAGTGTCTATTTTTACTTTCCCTTGATGAGAAGCTTTGCAGGAGAGACTGCTGGTAGTTAATTCTCCCTAACAACAATCTGTGTAATCACAAACCCCAATTAGCTGTGCCTGTTCTATGCTATACAAACTATTTCCTTAGCGCTTCACATCACTACTTTGTAATTAGCTTTCATCTACACGAGCTTTGACTAAAAAAATATAAAAGAGTGTAAGTGATTGTACTGCCACTCAGTATTCTGCGAAATAATCGCTAGCGATTTCAATCAGATTAATTTTATCACCCGTATTAAGGAAAATTACCTCCCTCTTCACTCTCTACAGCTGAGGGCTATTTCATTTCCTGAGATGTTCATAAAAGCATAATATAAAGCAATCTGTAATTGTAAATATCCTTCCCTAATAACTTTGAGATATTTCCTTAATACATCTTTACATTTGGAGTTTCCGTTCCATAAAATACAGTAACAAGTGCTCTATTATGTTTTAAGTGTGTGCTGTTAAGCTGGACAACTTAGCGCTGTCCTTCCTGTTTTTACATAGGGTTATATTTAACTTGCAGATAATGGGAACAAGGTTTAAAAGTGATGGAGCGGAATAATGGCGTTACAGCAATAATATATCTTGCCTTTGTGAGGAATAGAACTTTACGGCCTATTTCAGGTCAGCCAACACCAATTCCATTTTTCACAGCCTGACAACTTTCACCTTCACCCACACTCCAGATGGGTATTAAAAACTACTTTCCAAACAAAACTGAGGTTTGGCTATATCCATGTTTTACACCTGAGGAGAGCCCTTTGATACTTAAAATCTACAAAATAAAATAAAATAAAATAAAATAAAATGGCAACCCATAAGAGCCATATGCCACTGGCTTGTGTGGTGAACCTCCCAGCTATTCAAAGAGCAAAGCAAAGCTGCACAGGTCCTGTGGGAGGAGTCATAGGGGAATTTCTGCAACTGCAACACTTGCATGTTCTAATTCTGCAGCAAGGACATAGCATTAGTAAAAATCTAGTGCCTGGTTTGTGGAAAATGTCAGGTGTGTGCTAGGAGGACCACTAAGAAGATTCATTTAGCTGTTCATGCCACCAGCACTTTTCTGAACACAGATCCAGATGTGTGGTAGTACACATGTGCTTGTGTGGGAAGCTCTCTCCCTGAGTTGACTGCACCCTGAGTTGGTCTGTAAGTGTTGCCCCTGAATATATTTATGTGTTTTTAAAAAATTATAACAAAGGAAAAGAGAAAAAAGGCACTGGGTGACTAAAGTGCATTCTCACCCATATACGTGCATGCTGACTGTATTGCAGCGCTTTCCCCCAACATCCTCACCTTCACCACAAAATTACAAGGCCACTGATACAGAAAGCACTCATATCAGGGCCAACACAGCTTAAGGCTGTTTTAAGCAGCTCCTGTTCTCCTCAGAAAGTTGTCTTCCAGCCTTTCAAAGGTAAAGGCATCTCATCATCTGAGTGCTCTGTGCTCTGTTTTATCTGGCTTTTCCCTTGGACTGTCTCACTCATCCCTAATCATTGCAGCTTGAGACCTGCCAGTACTCAGGAAGTCTGCCTCTCATGTTAGAGAGATGACAAAGACCAAAATAGGTAAGGGAGCATCCTCACTGGAGAAGAAAACTCTCCTTGCCTGCTGCAGTGGAATCTGAAATGTTCCCAAATGGTGAAGCTCCAGGGATAAATGAGGGGAGCAAATCACAAAGGTTGCCCCAGCACACTTTGAATCACTGCACATTGTTGTACATGCCTTGTCACTTTGACACTCTGCACTGCATGTGAAATGAATAACAGAGTGTATCTTGAAATTTTAGGAATGGGATGGGGGTTGGAGATGTAATGCAGTTTCATCAATGTCACGGTGTCAGGATATGGTGGATGTTATAGATAATAATATCTCTCTGGAATCAAACATACTGCACTCACCTTTATTCCTACAGGAGCAAGATAAACTTTCCAACCTTTTAGTCAAGTATGAGAAGTTCACTCTCATCTAGAGCAACACCTTGACTGTTTGCAAACATGCCTCTTTGTATACATGGATGAGACACACCAGATAGATAGGCTGCAATGGGTTAATTTCCTTTGCTGTTCACTTGAGACACTGGAGAGACATTTATCTCCTCTCTTTACCACTGTCCTCATTTCCATGTTCGTAGAAGACACTGAAGACCAGATTACATGCTTCATCTTAGCATGACAGAAATTCTAAAAACTTACCAGAAATTAATTTTCAATTGGCCTGAGTCTCTGCAGGAATCCCTGTGACTGAACCTTTTCCAAGGATGTTGCCAAAAAAGAGGCCTGCAGCTGATATATCCCCACATGGCACAGATATTCCCAACAGAAGTGTCATCTTCCACTCCCTTTTTTCTGCTTAAGGAGCGTGCAGGGACAGGGATGCAGCAGACAGAAACACTGAATCCCCTGAGGAAAAGGAGACAAAATCATTGCGAGAAGAAAGGCTCAAGTTCATACATCTCCAGAAAAACTCAAACATATGCTGAATTTCAATTTTTTCATGCTCATATTTCCACTTCTGAGAAGGCCAGTTAACAAACAAAGTCACCTATTACAGTTGTACAAATGTTGCATTCCCACTGTTTTATATTGTCAGGAAATAAAGTAAAACTAGTAAAAATTCAGTATCCCTGGCAAATATCTGAAACTCTTTTATGTGGAACAAGGATACAGCCAGGGCTGAAAGAACATGTGTTTTCAGTCCCATTGAAAATTTCACTGTCTTCATATTTGCTTTTATCCCAATTTGGAACAGAAAGTTAAACATTGACTACTGAAACTTCTGAAAATCACAAAGTTCAGAAATGTCAAAACATGCCACTTTAGTATTTCTGATCTAAAGGAAATGCTGACTATAACAAAACTGAACAATGAAAAATATTTTTTGAATGAAACCAAAGCATTTTTTTTTAGCTCTGTTCAGTACTAATGTATGTCTCCCTGACATGATCTTGATACCTCACAAAAGCTGGAGATTAGATGTTTTGCATTATTAATTTTTTTGCTATGGACAGATTTTCTGAGTATGCCACAAGGTACACATCACCCATCATATGAATCCCCAGGTAAGAGATCCAGTGGTATCTTGTGAAGTGTAATCCACTGAAGAGATGTTTCTATATGGATCTTGATCATCAGGCTGTTAGGTACAACAGCACTGCAGAGCAGCACAAAAAAATGTCCAATAGAGCTGATATCAAATATTTAGCTGAGTTGAACAAGACAAATGCTTTGGGATTGTGTTGATCCAATCCCAAGCAAGACACAATCCTCCAGACTTATAAAAAGACTTCCATGTAATTGTTAAATATTATATTGAATTACATGTCTCTGTACAGTGGTCATTCATAAAGATACTCTGGACTCCACTGGGGTAAAATAATGTGCATTATTGAGTAGTCATACAGATGACTGGTGCCATTTTATTGTTAGAGATTAAAATACTGTGAGTTTTTTGACTGAGATAAAGTTAGCTAAGATAATGACAAGTTTTCGGACCACTATAAATACATTTTGCTGTCACATTTATAACAGTAGATAATTAATGCAGAGCCAGCTGCTACTAATATACAGTACTAAAACTTGTTAATACAAGGCTATAATAAAGCTGTTAATACTGATAATATCATATAGCATTTTAAACTACAGCAAAATATTCCTTAGAATTTTTTCCTTGCTATGGAAGGGTTTATTACATTTTTGGTTTCTTTTCCTAATTAATCTCCAACAGAATATATCATGTCATCTGTCATAAATAAGTCAGCCCTTGCCTCAAGGGTCCTGCAGTTTAACAGGCAACAACAAGAAAGTCGAGATGTGTTAGAAATCTAAACTTAGTAGGATTCGTTATTTGTCTTATAACAGAAGCTGGATACTCCATCAAGCACAGGACTTCATTGTTTGCATGTGCATTGCAGGCAGATGAGGAAAGATAGTCTCTGTCCTGAAGAGCTTGAATTAAAATATAAATTTAGAAGAAAGTACAGCTTAAAAATTTGCTTTTTGCCTGTAAGAGTCTCTTCTTTCTCCTTTTCACTTAAACCCAAGAAAACCTGCAGTGGGGATGGGTATTCAAAGATGCAATCAAAACCTCTTGAAATCTGTGAAAGTTTTGAAGTATTCTTTTAAAAATTGAACTTCAGTTGTCCAGATGTCTGAGAAATATCCTACTGTAAATGAAAGGAAGGCATTCGCTACTAATTCTCTCACTTTTGCAATAAAGCTAACTGAAAATGTGAATAGTTCTGATCACCAGAGTCCGAAATTGGTATTCCAAGAGTTTCATAACAGAAATTGGTTTGCCTCCATTTTACTAAATTATACTGTTCAGTAGTTAGAAACTCATTTTATAAGCAAATACGTACTTACCTATTTTTTAAGGCTCTGACCCACTGATCATCTTAATGGCTTATAACTACGAGTGTTCCAACTGGTTGATACCATCTGTCTGAATCTGCTAGACAAAAGAGTAGTGGACTAGATCTCTGGCTTTAGCTCATTTAGTTTATATTCAAGAAAATGTGACATTAGTCTTTGGTATGGAACACTGTTGAAATATTATGAAAGCCAGATGATTGTTCTTCTTTAACAGAGAAAGTAAAAGGCAATGACTAATTAAACAGCAATAAAAAAGAATGACATGGCAGCTGTGGACTGTGTTATTTTCTGGTCCCTAGATACAGATGGGCATTAAAATAGCCTGTCTTCTGGGAATGCAGAAAGAGACACAGAAAAGAAAAAGTAGGTTTCCAAGTGCCCAAAGTTAAAACTGTCTCACTAAAATAAAGGCAAGAAGGAAGAGGAGGAGATGGCTGCACTGAATTGTGTCTGGGGACGAAATCTGTGGGCTTGCGTATCATAGCTGTGGATGGTCCTGTGGTTGGTTCCCATGTGAATTCAAGGAATACAATCACCTCCAATAAGCAGAGAAGAATGTCAGTGATAGATGGAAAAATCCTCTCTGCCTCAGGAGGTGTCAGAAGAGTGCTCAGCACATGGATGTTAACTGCCTTCAGGCATAAGCAAAAGGCAAGTTTCTGTCAGTGACCAACAGTTTCTGACATGCAATGCCTATGACATTGAATATTAAGGGTAAGAGAGATCAATGCCTCATTTTATCGAACTCAAGGTCTATATTCTACAAGCCTTTTTAGAACAGGCTTGGTTATGACTAGAACCTTTTGAACATAAAGGGTCCAATTTGCTAATGAACTGTATCCATGTACAAATAAACTTAATAGCACTATTTCTGGAAATATTACAAGCAGAGAGATAAATTTCACATTCGTCAAAGCTGTTCAAAGCCATTAAACCATTTGGAGTCTTTTTTTTGGGGGGAGGCGGTGGGAAACATTAAAAAATTTAGCAGTTTAAGGAGAGATCAAGGCTATTTTCAGGCAATTATTTGAAATTGTTAAGATCTGCCTCTGCTTTTTCTAAAATGCACATTTTGATGCCATTAGGGCATCTCTTAAAGGAGTGTAGACAATGAATGTTTTTTCCTTCTCCTTTTTTTTTTTAAATATTGTTTGGAGTTGCTTTAAGGACTCTGGCCATTTGGATCTACATCTGTCTTTTTCCCTTGAGAAGTATTAGTAGCAATTTTTGAAGAATCAGAGATTCATTTGGCTTTTGATACTGATATAAGTATACTGAGTATACTTACAGTCCAAAATCTGTCCAGCTGAAAATCTGTCTTTAAAAAGACAGTGTTAGCAAGAATTTTTTCCCCTCAGCAGGAGGAATATTCACAAAATTTATATCAGGGTAAAGCTAAAAATTTATTTTTCCATTTTTTTTCACCAAAATTAATTAAATGTATACTCAGCTTGGTGCATAGTTTGCCTAGGTTTTTTAGAGCTTATCTATCCCTGAGGCACTTCTGAGCACCTTTGCTCAAAACTTATACAATAATGTTTTTCCCCAAATCTAATTTGTCCTGAATCAGGGAACATAGTTAAAATACAATGAACAAAGTTTCCAGTAATTACATCAAAATTAAAATTTCCTTTTACTCCAATCTAATTAAAATTAATTGGAAGTACATGCTTTAAACCAGCTTGCCATACTGTCAATGTGATCAGTTTGTCTTATTGTAGATAAAGTCATACCTGCTTGCTAAAAGTACACACGTTCTGGCTTCTTCTCCTGCCTTTGAATATTAATAAACTACCCAGAAGGCAGGTGAGAACAGTTTTCTCAGTCACTGCTTTGACTTTTGGTGAAGAATACTTTCAGAAAGTAAAACAGAAGTCATACTATTCATTACCTCAGGTCATGAAATGAAGCTGAAATGGTCTTTCAAGGGACTCTTCCTTCAGTGTCTTGAGAGATACACAGTAATGGTGATTTAAGAAAGTGAGTTTGTAGGGAAAGGGAAGGGGAAGACAGACTCAAGAATGAGGAAAGGACAGTGGAAATGTTTCGTTTGCATAGATAAACAACCAACATCTAATGTCTTCATAAACCACAAGGCAAAACTCTTTTCCTCATCTGGCACCAGGACTGCCGGTTAATACCACAGGATTCTGATTGTACATAATATATGCCAGCTTATTGAATGAAATGAGAGAGTTAAAAATAATAATCTGATAAATATTTCTACAGCATTCAAAAAGGCAAGGAGGTGCCTTCTTTTCCTGCACATCCAATGTTTTCCCTTCCCTTCTTTCAGTTGACAAACACAGCTTTCTAAGTGAGGTATAGACAAGAGTATGCACACACACAGAGAAATACACACATGTATCCATGCATGCACACGTTTTAGCTTGATATTTGTTTTAGAGGCTGCTTTGCAAAGTCTGGTGGACTAATAATATGCATCTCCTGGACAAACACACACTTACAGTGTGTTTTGGAGGCACCACTTTGACTCAGAAACAAACCCACCTTCCCCAGCTTCAAATAAACATGGTAACTAGGGGAAAAAAAAAAAAAAAAAGGTGACTTAAAAATCAAAAGGCAGAATTTCCTGGCACTGCCAGCTAGAGAAGGTATGTAGGTAAAACAAAAATTTCAGCTTCTCTTATGTTCCTTTCTTTCTGTTTTGTTTCCTTTTGTAAAAATGGATTCCTTTATTAGGAGTTACTCACTTTGCACTTTTTGCAACCAGCAGTGAGTGTGTAGAATCAGTCCACTAATGCTCTTCATCTCTACTGTCACTTTCATCTAAAGTTATCAGAGGATGCCACTACAATATGCAATCCCCACAATGCTAGTTTGAGTATGAGCCACTCTTTTTTACAAGTAAAATCACAACTGGTTTTTTGGCAGCAGTGGAAATATAATTAACCCCTTCTCCCTTTCCAAGGTCCTAAGCATGTTTGTTCCAACTTCTAAGTCTTGCACAAATGTTGGTGAGCCATGTGGTAGACAGTATCAGAGAACTAAATATGCTAAAAAACTCCCTTTCTCTGGGGGCAAAGGAAGGTATGTTTCAGCCAAGGCAGTCCACAGCTGAGTTTCACCATGCACGTTTGTGCCAGGACAGCACCAGGGCACAAACAATTTGCTGACAGATCAAAGGGACAGTACTATGGCTGCTAAAGCTATCACTGCCTTTGCATATCTATCTATAATCTAAAAAAAAGAATAATTTACATATGGGGTTCTATCTCTTCTAGGATCAGGGTCAAAAATCAAATCTTTATTTACCCAGTCAAGGTCACAGACAAAGTCAGTAGAGGCAGGATATGGATCCCAAATTTTGTTTACTGGGTCTGCAGCATCCTGATTGAGAAACACTATTCAAAATAGCTTTTAAAAAGTTTTCAGGAACGAGCTTCTCAGGTTATATAATTGCACATTACAGTGGCATTTTAATCACTTCTGAAAGTACTATCTGGAATTGTAAAATTATTTGAAGACAAAGCAATCTCCATCATGCATAGTTTAAAATGGACTAATATTAGAAGTCTGTGCTGCTCGTGGGCACATTAGCCAGGGCCTTTTTCCCCCCTCCTCCCCTAAACCGCATGCCAAAAGATGTATGATGCACTTTTTTAGCCAGGTCACCTTTAAGAGCACAGTGACATGCCACAGAATTATTCGCCAGTCCTCACCAGAGATGTCTGCAAGTGCAAAGCCTGTGACAAAGGACTGAAATGACAGCACTTTGACTCACTTCTACATTGTGTTTGTTTAGGAAGGTCCTAGAAATTGTATTTCACCAACCACATTCGCTATCAACACACAATTATCTGGCTTAATCATGTGGAACAGTGGCAAATTCACCTGGGGCTTAGGAACTAATGACATTCTCGTCTGAGCTGCTTTAGTGAAATGGCCTAGCACCTGAAGCAGGAACAGCAAGATTGCTCAAGAAAATTTGGTTTTCTTTTTTCATTTCACAGCATAGGGGCTCTGCTCAAATCAACAAACGCTCCTGATTAAATAGCTGTGGTAGTTGACTTATTTGCACTTGTGTGTATGGCTCTGAATGTACATTGAGAATCCCTAACCTTTACAGGAAAAGAATTGTCTGTGACTTGTTTTTAATATGTTGCATTTTGATATAGAAAATAGTCAAATAATTTTGCATTTTATAATTTTGGTATGATGAGATCCGTAAGTGTGGTAACTCCAAATATTCCAAAACCAGCACGGGGCAACAGTAAAAAAACTCCACCTTTTCTCAGACTGAATGTATTTGTATCTATTTTTGTCAGCAGCCTGGGCAGGGCCATTTAAATTCTGCTTGCTCAACAGAAAGTCAGATTCTTATGTTGGTCTCCTCCCTAGTATACAGGAGATGGGATAAGTTGTGCTGCTGCTGACTATGCCACTAAATCTCAAAAGTTTAGAGCTGGCAAAGATGAGAAATTGAATGTTCAGTCTCCTGAATGCTTAAAAAAAGGGATAAGGAGGCTTTGGGACCACCTAACTCCTGCTATTTTGCCCACAGGAAAGAAACTAGCCCTGTTTCCATGAATAAAGTATTTTTAAAAACATTCAGAAATATATAGTAGATGAGGTTTTCATACTCGACTTTCATGTTCATCTTTGGCATTTCATGTTCAAGGACTCCAGAAGAAAATACCCACAGTCTGGCACAGAAAACTCCAAAACAAGGCAGCCGAATGTCGGGCTTGGTGTGACTACTTTGCCTGTTATGAAAATTAATTAGCATTTACTGCAATATGGATATCAGCTCAGACTGGTACACAGATGAAATTGAGTTTATTTGGATAAGCTGCAAAGCCACCCACTCAAAGTTGATTCTGCTTTTGACTACTACTAATACTCTATCCTACTAATGCAGCATCAGCACAAAGTAGGATTTGTAGCAGAAGACGCGTGCTCCCCCCCACCAGCAGCCTCTATACCATGATTACTCCCACATCAGCAAGAGAAGCAATCATATAATGTTGTGCATAAAGCAGTTTTTGGTATGCCAGCCTATGCAGCCCACATTTTGGAATCCCAGTGCCCTATTACTGATTGCCTGGCTCATTGTAACAAAGCTCTGGCAGCAACAGCTTTGGCAATTTCTGGAGGACTTGGAAGTTCAGGATCCTCTTAGTAAGTGGCACTATTGCAGATAGTCCTGCTAAGTTATGTGAAAATATGCATTTTCCCTTTGTGAGTCAGTGCACCAACACAGCCAGGCATAAATCTGGCCAAAAGGCTCACCGAAAGATTGAAAAGGCAAGTCCAGTTCTGTAAATACAAGGATAAAAAACATCCATAGTCTCAGACGCCCATGAGGAAGCTATTCCATATGGTCAGAAATGAAGAGAGTTTGGTTTGATGCTGATCTCCAGAGCAAGTGATTGCTGACATACCATGTCATTTTACTGGAAAGAGCAGAAGCTTTGCAGCAGATGGACTGAAATGGAAAAGGGTAGAAGGGCAGAGTTGTTCAGATTAACTCTAATGTAATGTTCAAGCATCTCAGGAGGAGCCTAGAATATCCTTTTGTTTCTTGAGCTATCTCAACAAAAAAACTAGGTAAAACAAGAATAATTTTGGAGACTATGAGAGAAAATAGTTCTTCATAGCAAGCCTTCTGTGCTGCAAGATGCAGAGGCTTACTTGTTCATTACAGGACAGTCACCAGGATAAGCTGACACCAGTACCACCTTCAAAGCCCTAAGCGTATTACACTGTTCCTGGAATTCCTCATTCACCCAAAGGCTCCATTTCTAACATATACCTCTAGACCACTACTATTGATCTCTTGGGGAGCTTGGGTTTTCTAGGACCCCCAAAGATATTTCATTCATTTCCTTAGCACGGGGATTTGCACTGTCTCAGTAACCACATGAAAGCCCGCCCTTGGTGTCTGCAGAGAGCTTTGCGTGACTGCAGCAATTATTTCCCCTTGATGTCTCACTCTGTCATAATTGTAGTTTTTTCAGCACTCCAAGTCGTGGTGCTTTTTAAATCCTAGCTCACCAACAGTATAAATCAGTATAGCTAGACTGAAGTCAACAGTTACAGCAGGTAGTATTGAGAGAGAATCCAGACAGTAAATCCTACTCACTGAAATGAAGAAAGTTCTTTTTCAATCTATCTGTGCCACTGCGTCTATAAGACCCCTATGTGCTCTAAGGCCATACTTTAACACTGGAATATCTTACATCTCAGGGAAAAGATCACAGTCACCAAACTTGGTGTATTTCGGTGACAGATAGAGGGATAAATGCAGTCAGCACGGATTTGTATGGCTTCTGTGACAGGAGTGCATTGCCATCAAGAGCAGTTAAGTCAGTGAGTTCAGTAGTTGGAGGACAAAATAAATTCACTGTATGCCAGCAAAAGAATGTCACTGATAATGGGGAAAACTTGCTTTCAAATGCTCTTACCCTATGGTCATTTTGGATATTTTTCTCTTAAGGCTGTAGTACTGGTTAAGTGACAGAGAAGAAGAAAATGTGTGACTTGGGTGCATTAATGCAGATATGTATGTGAATCCTATAATTAAAGCATTTGATTCTAGTCCCTACAAAGAAGTTACCATACGTACAGTCACTTATCACTAATACTAGGTTTCATCAGGCATATCTAAATCAAGAAATAATATGGTAATTTTCACAGTCACCACGTGGAAAATATTTATGGTGTAGTAGTTTAATATATCTGTATTTTATATTTCTAAGATTGTACCTGATGACATAATAAGATTTTGAGTTTAAATAACAGCTGGATGATTTCAGAAAGAAAAAAAATTGCACTGGTAGAAAGCTTACTCCTTTATAAAAAATCTTTTCCACGTTCATCAGGATTGCCAGCCTGGGGCAAACTTAATTAAAGTCAATGGAGAAAAAAATTGAATACTTAAAAGTGCTATTTGGGGCTCATAGAGCTTGAATGACTCAAAATATGAAATATTCAATTACTAATAATTGTGGGGTTTTGTTTGGTGAGCTTTTTGTCACTCACTCCACACTTCACATCCTCCTCCTTTCATTCTGTTCTAGATAGAAGGGTTAAAAGAGAAGAAAATTAGCAGTTCAAGTTCCAATTCCCAGAGTGAAGAGGTACCCAGATTTCACCAACCCATTGCTCCCTTTGATTCAGACCTTGTGCTTGCTGCTTTCTTGCTGGCTCCTTTCCTTTCTCCCTGAAACATGTTCTCTCTCCTCTCAGTCTTTTTTTCACATTTTCTGGGTGTGATCATGATTCATGAAGTGACGATATGACTTTGAACATGTCCTTACATTTAGCAGCTCCCTGGCTTAGGTGCCAGGGAGGGTTTGAATTTCTTACTGACTTGAACACACCATTTAATAAACTCAAATGCTTTAAATGGAGATGTGTAGGAAATAATACCAGGAGATATTTTTCAGCAGAAGCTCAACAGGGCTTGTAAAGGGAAATCTGTTGGGCAAAGTCAATGAAACTTGAAATGGCTTTGTTTACTGGACTGCAGTATTAGAGGAGGTGAGCTCAAATTTAAATATATCCCCTGCCCAAAGTGGCTTCTGATTCCAAGTATTTAGTTTTATATCTTGGGGGGCAGAGTTCATTGGGATTGATGCTTCAGTAAAAGACAAAATGCTGTGCAAGAGGTCAAGCAATTTCCTCATCTTTGAAATTAAAACCAAATCAAATCAATATTTAGATATATGTATTAAAATATGACATGAAAGAACTGAAGTCAGCCTCATAGACCAATGTTAAATGTTTCCTAATTTCAAATATCCTCCAAGAACTATGAAAAAAAATACAGCTTGGGCTAAGTTATGAGATATTCAACAATTCCAGAATTACTGGAAGAAACAAGAGTAGGGTTCATTAAGTGACTGATGAGGACAGGCTAT
Source organism: Illadopsis cleaveri (assembly GCA_013399915.1). Lineage (NCBI taxonomy): Eukaryota > Metazoa > Chordata > Aves > Passeriformes > Timaliidae > Illadopsis > Illadopsis cleaveri. The sequence goes on from VXBB01002217.1 coordinate 297,387, forward strand.
TTGAGTGAAATTTTTAAAAATATTTTACTGTCTTACAATAGAAGAAAATCCTAACCTGGAGAAATGGCAAATTAATTAACATATTCTCCAGTACTTATGACACCTCAGTAGAAATAAACTCTTAAAATGTGAAACCCTTGACATTGCCAGAACAGAAAAATAAAGTACATGTCTCTCAGTGGGTACCAGGGACCTATATTATGTCCTACTGTTGGTTACAGAATTTTCAATATTTTCTTATCCTTTTTCACTCATATGAACTGCAGCTTACAGCGGTGGTAATCATTTCCTGTGTTTGAAAAAGAGATGAAAGCATTCATGGATGAAAGCAAGTTGGATTTAATCTCCTTCTCTCTCATCCAGTGCACTGTACTGATCATTTTCCAAAAAAACAAGACTTAAGCTCATTTTTGTCATGACAAAACTAGTTTCATAATAATCAGATGGCAATTCCTAGTGTACACAATCCTAATATAATTACCAGGAGGAAATGTAGAGGGAGTTGCAGGTTTGAGATAAAGAAAAGCCTGTGAATTTTGTATTAATGTCTCAGACTCTCTTATTTGTGCAAGTAATCAATCTTTCAGGGAGTAGAATAGTAATTCTTTGTGAAAAAATGACAAGAGTCTGAGGAAGAAAGAAGATAATCTGAGTTTCATTCTGTACACAGCAGGTCAGCTGTGATTGACAAAGCTCATCACAAAACTATAGCTCCCGGAATAATCCCAATAGCAGAGTTTCATTTGCAGCCGAAGCAGTGTTAATGACATGTTTAACAGCTGCTTGTTGAAGTTTGGAATCTGCATTAACCTGCAGAGCAGTGAACAGAGAAATGAGGGGAAGTATTGAAATCAAGCCCTCATTATGCCAGCAACGCAGGGTAAGGGGTAGCGAGGAGCTGGTAGAGCGGGAGGATGGGGAGGCAGGTTTGGAGGGCTCAGCTGCAGACAGGGATACTGGAGGGGATAGCAGCATCCCATCAAGGAACATAAAAGGCTGCACAGGAGAACTGACGGGCTTGACTCACCACACCGAGGAAGGGGGAAATTCAACAACTGGAATGAACAAAAAGGGACAGGTGGAAAATGGAGGACTGGCAGCACGGCTTGTGAAGAGGAGAACCAACAGCACTGTTCCTTGTGGGTTATCACACTCCTCAGCCAGCCCATTCTCCAGTCTGGAGTTGTTCTCTTTTACCCAGGGGCCTTTGTCTACCCTATAAAGGGGACTAATTTCACAGCATTCAGTCTCCTGCTGATATTACTTTTAAGATCAGATGATACTCCCTAATGGAGAAACAAAGACAAGACACTGAATGCTTTTCCATGCCACACTAATATCCAGTAATCAGAAATTTAAAAATGTTCATCTGACTCCAATCCTCCTACACCAATGCACATGTTAAGAGCCTAAGTGCACATCAGCTGACCGTAGACTGTACTGTTCTACAGCTCCCTCTTTCATACTGCTCATACTAACATCAGTTTCACAAAAGCAAAGGCCAAAGGCCTGGAAATGTCTGATTCCTATGTGCATGCTTCAAAATGTTGGCAGTGCCAGCAGGCATCCTTTGATGAAGATGACAACTAATACAGACATATATCCAGTACCTTCACAGGTTAAACAAAATGGCTTATTGTTATTCCTAGTACTGGATCAGCTATGAGGCTCCCTTAAAAGTCATTTGAAGGCCATCCCTCACACCAATTTTACTGACTTTTCTTGTCTAAGGGGCTTCTTAGTCAGTGTTTTTCACTAGATTGGGCTCCTCTTTGTTGCTTCCTGACATGAGTGGAAGACATTTAATCCTTTTAAAAATAATTTGATTTAGTCCGTAAATTGTAGATGAACGGCATTGAACTTTCATCTAAGTCCCAGATTGCCCTAAGCCTCCAAGCGTGTAAATTCAAGCACATAACATCTTGAACTGAAGAGTTTCTTAAGCACCTGGCTTAACGTCTTTCCAAAGACAGGCACTTGAAAAGATAGGTACATTTTTGGTCAAGTCTAGCTAGGCTTGACTCATCTGACCCCTCAAAGTACCTCTGGTCTGCTACTTATAGGGGCCCTTACCACTAACCCAAGTGACCAGTCCTGGGGAGCTGTAAAAGATTTTTGTCTTTAAGAATATTTGTATTCAAAGCCAAGACATCCCAAGAATAAGTAACAGCCATGAAAAACAAAACCAAATTTTAGAGGTGTGCAAGTCTGACACAAGTTTAGAGGTCACACTAGTGGTAAGGTCTACCATTCAAACCACCCACAGTTTTCTTATCGTCCCTGCATCTCCAGTGTTTTATTTTCTGCCTCTTTTTTGCTTTTATTTCAAATGTCTTTGTTTCTGGTGAGGGTCAAAATTTCTGCTCTGGAACAACATTGTCTGGGAAGCAAGCCAAAACACAGTTGATGCTCTCTGTAAAAAACAGGAGAAAGCAGAACGACATTGAACTGGCATGGTCCAGAGGCTAGAGCAGGAGTCAGGGACCTGTGTTATATAAATACCTTCACAGTGATTTACCATAGCACCAATGACAATATTTCTTGACGTTCGTAGTCAGAAGACACTTTGTTTACAAAAAAAGAACCAAAAATAGACTAAATATTGACTGTTCTGCGGTCATTTTTTCTTGCCTGCTTGGTTTCATGTGGTGAACATATTCGAGACCATTTTGGTTGCGAGTCTTTTCACAAACATTTTTGCTGACAACCTTCTAAAATCTTAAGGCACATAGCAACTCAAAAGCTGCATTAGGGCAAAACTGGAGGTAGATGCATATGTAAGGTAGATGTAATATACGTCATCTCTGCCAAATCTTCCACAACCCCAGAAAATACATGTGGTTTGTCATTCTAGCCTCATGCCCAGAAAAATTTTATATCCTGTGGAAAATTTCACTTACTCCCTTAGCTGTTCTGTGAATTCAGGCATTAAAAATCAGGCAAACTTTGGTAATATTTTCTTATGTTTAAACAACCATTTTCTGACTCTGAATAATGTCAGATACTGCTTGTGGTTTTTTCCTTACACATACCTGCTAGCTATTGCATTATCAAAAAACTTAGATAGTATTGTTAATTTGTCCCCTAAAACATATGCAATGGATTTGCACAGATCCTGATGGTTTTGACAGTAAAATCTACTCCTGGGAGAGTCTTCTTAATCCTTGTTCCCAAACAAACCTGAGGGCAAAGACTGAGTGATAGTAAGCTGTTGAACATGAAAATAAATAACAAACAAAAGAAAATGAGATATATCTATGGAACAATTTGACAATGTGTTTAAACACTTTTGTTGTGATTTTCAGAGCTATTTTTTAAATAAAATCACCCTGTTAGATAATTTTCTCAGAAAGGGCTTAGGAAGCATTATTATTTTCAGCTCAGCTTTTAATTTGGCAGTGGCCAGGAAGTTTATTGCAGAGAATATAAGGTCAGATGAAGGGTTAGGCTTTGAATATAAATACAAAAAAATTCAGTGACTAGAACTTACCAGTGTTCAGTTGCCTCTTCATTCTCCTTCACAGTATCAGAGCTCTGTAACTCCTGTTGAATTTGAGCATAATTTATGAATTTTAATACTTTCTATAGGATAATAATGATCATTGAGGGGTGTTCCTAGCATTGTGTATGGCTTGCAATCTCCATGTCTTACTTTGTCAAGTGCTTCATCTTCTCCTATTTGGCTTCTCTGCAATAAATACATTCTAATATTACCCTTCTAACAGTGAAAGCTCAATTTCACCTGCCTGTGCAGAGTTTGGAAGGCAAGAATTTGCTGAAACTTGGAGATGGAGTATGTAGGAGCCTCAGACTACGAGAGTTTCCTTGGAGATAAATATTGCCTCTGTAAGCAGTACAACCTTGTTTGAGGATTCCGTTTGGGAAACAACACTCCTGTTGCCATCTGCAATAACCATGACTTTGTACCAGGTCTACTTAATGTTCTCCATTAATAGTATCCAGCTTTGCAAGTGCTTTAGAGAGATAGTAGAGTGCTTTAGTATCAGAGATAGCAGATTGCTTTAGTATCACAGTATCTGAAGCATAGAGAGTTGAATGGACTTACCTGAAATCCCTCATCATACCAGAGGGATACTCTTTCCCATTCCTCCTGTCACACAGCTTCCCTATGCAGAGTATTTTGCAACCTGACAGTTGAACTAGCAAGTCTTTCAGCTTTGCCAAGGTGAATTGTCAGCAGTGTTACAGGAAACTGGGATAAACTTGTAGGAATGATGTTGAAGATACTGAAATGACCACAAAGCCAGCAGTTGGATAAGATATATAGAATAAATACATATTTTTGTTGATTTAACTGACCAACGAGCACCCTTACCAAAAACCCCTTTGACACTAAAGATGTTAATCTGTGATTGTGTTTAGGCTTCATCACGAAGAAATGTCCTCACAAGCAGTGGGATCGACACCTTGCACAAGAAGGAATTGTCAAAACAGGGATTTCCCTGTAGGAAAATGGGAGTATGCACAAATAGAGAACACACTGATTTTCATTCTGTTTCAGTGTAAAAAAATTTTGTGCCACAATCATCCTGTGGCTTTTCTAAAGTTGTTTAAGTTGTTTAATTTCAGACCAAAGAAAATTAAAAATAAAATAAAATAAAATAAAATAAAATAAAATAAAATAAAATAATTTTTTTTTTAAAAAAAAAAGGAAAAAAACAGAAAAGAGACTCAGCTTTTGCCTAAATACATGTACGTTACACACACACTAATTTGGTGTAAGGAAGCGAGAAGATTTTGACACCTTTTATTGGGAACATATGCTATATTTGCTGTTAGCATTTCAGGACCTTTTTTTATAGCTGGATAAGAATGGGCTGGAAGAAACATAAATGAGAAACCAACTCCATACCTGTCTGAACAAATTTCTTGCACTAATGGGTTGAATTACAGGAGATGATCTTGTTGCCATATGTGCGTTTTGCTGCTCTTAACCATTTGGCTTTACTGCTATGCAAAATATTTCTAGATTTCTATTTTTTTCATCCTCAAGCTGGGACAAATGTCAGCTTTTTGAAATTTTTCCCACATTGAGAATCAGGGAAAAATTGTCTTAAAGCAGTTAAAATATTTCCTTTACGTCTCAGACTTTCACAAAAGTTTACAGTAAATTACTCTAGCTTACTAAGCAATCAGTTATTTTGTGCTGGAAATAGTGATAGTTTTAATACAGCTAAGTTTAGAACAGACTGATAATCTATCAGGTTTTTGAAAAGTTTGAGTTCAAATGAATCAATATATTTAGCAAATAAGTGCCATTTCAGTTGAAAATTTTTTCAAGTCATGTCAAATAAACGTAATGCATGCTTTATAATTAGAAGGGAAGCCAATAAGCTTTTTCTTAGCACAGGAAGCGACTTAGCAAAATGTGAAAGTGGGATAGGGAAGGTAGCCAGAGGTAGATTTTGTATAAGTTCAGAGGCTTATCAGATGTGGATCAGGACAAAATGAAAAAGCAAATAAAATGAGCAAGTAAATCAAGAATGTAAAAGCAGAAAACACAAAAGAAAAGGAGCTTTGGTAAGGACTGTGACTTCACCTGTGGCTAGGAGAGAAAATGTGAAGTCTGTACTTTGTCACTAAGCTAGCTATGACTTAAGCAAATTGCTGCCCTTATTTTGGATTTGAGTCATAAAAACATGTGGTCATAGGAGAGCACTGAAATGGGCCACATGGGTGGAAATGGCAAACAACTTCATACCTTGTGTGTCTCTTAGTTTAGTTTCTATCAAAAGGGTCAGCATCACAGATCCCTAGTCTACCCTTGGGTAGGCTGGTAAGAAGAGCCAGGGACAGATTTGTTTCAACAACACAGTTATGAGCTGGGAATAAAGTGCTGATGCAATGGATCCTTGACTAGCTTTGTAGAGAATGATAAACATAGCCAGAGCATCTCCCCTTTGAAATTACTTCCTAATGCAGGGAGAAACAGTGGAGAGCTGGATGGATGAGTGACAGCCTTCTTTTAGCATTTTCTCACCAATGTCCATCTCTCAACAGAATAACAAAGTATAAAGGATCCTTCATCTTTCCCTTGATCACAGACACGAAAAAAAGATCAAGACCACTGATTACCTGAAGAGGATGGTAAAAAAATGCAGAAATTATGTCCACCACATTGCAAGGCAGAAACACTCTTTCTCTGCCACATTTTGGGGCAGAAGGCAGCAAGAACTGCCCCTCTCCACTGGCCATGGCTAGGAAGCATGCTATCCACCTACATGACCAAACACTGTGAACAATTTTCCTGGTTTTCTATTCCATGTTAAGAAAGAAGACACCTGGGATGCTCACCTTGCCAGAGCTAAAGGAACAGAGAGGGGGGGCAGAGAGGGCCTGCTCTTCTTTTTAGCAAGTCTTCCCTTTCCTGATAAGCCCTTAGAAAACTCATAAAGAGAGATCTTATTCTGCTTAAAAATGCAACATGGATCTAAAAGCAGATGCATTCTCTGTATTAGTGGGAGAGAAGATATGGGCAATTATTGCCTATTTCATAATCATTTTAGATTTTAAGAAATCAATTAATGCAAAGCTAATGCACATCTTCCCTGATGTTTTTAAAGGTCAGCCACCCTTTTCTTTCAAAGATCAAAAGCATGAACTAATACCATAGTAAATGTTCAAGCCTGAAAAGTGTCCCTCCTCCGTGACATGACTTAGGTGTTTGTTCCTTTCCATGCTTTGATCTTTTCCCAGTAGCATGCAGGCACTGTAACCTTTAAGTTTGAATTGAACTTGCAAACTCCTAATGACTGAGCAGGCTCAAAACTGAACAGAAGTAGTCTTTTCCATTCATTTCTAGTAGCAATGGAGGAGTTTTTCAGGGTTTACATTGTCAGCATGAAACAAGTTGCCTATGAATATTTACCTTCAAATTAAAGAGAATTTTCTACAGCTTCTGCTAAGCTAAATTTCACCCAGTTTCATGATGAGGCTGCTCTCACAGAAAGCACAGTTCTTGTCAGTATCTGCCAGGAAAAAGAAATATTAGATGAATCTTTCAATGGCAACAGGAATTTACCCCTTTTTCTGCCTTGCATGGCAGTAAATATGCTCATGAAGCATCTTATAAAAAAAGACTGTTGTCCCCCAAAACCATAAGCTAAGAATTTAGGGAAGAAATTAAAAGACATTTCTAGAGGCTAGGAGCTGATGCAATTTGGCCATTACTACCACTGCTGGATTTTGGAGCATTATAATCTCTAGTGAGGCTCTTGTGTCAGAGCCAGCTGCAATAGCAGCAATCACTGAATGCACAACTGGCCACCTACATCAGTTGACTCACACTGACCATTTGCTCACTACATTTCCAAATCAAAATTTATATTAAATGGAAAAAACCAAAACATTAATATTTGACGGTTTTTGTAAACAGTTGTCCTTTCCTGCGGGGGTGGAGTAAGATGTTACATTCTTGCTTGGGATGAAAAATTACTGAATGATGACGACCCAAATGTCAGTCTGCTCAAGTCATACTTCTAGTACATGCTAAAGCCTGTTACAAACATACCAGCATCTTCTCATTAAATTTAGAAGTATGACTCCACTTACGGTTCGGTGCAAAGACAGTGACTCAGTTCCTAGGGGTTTTTTCATTATGTGGGTAGAAGGCAAGGTACAACATATCCCCCTTTATTATAACATCACAGATTTAGTTATTTAAGAGCAAAATAGTGAACCACTAAAAAACAGATATCTTGGAGACTGGAGTGAGCAGAAAATCACTGTTAAATTTAGCTTTCTTTTTCACAATTCTACCCATTATTAAAATCTCTTCTCGAGTCTGTGAATCGATTTGAAGCAGAACTCTGTGGATATCCGATATATTCTCTCTCCAGGGGAATTTAGAGATTGCAGCATGTTCTGAAAGAGCAATGAACTTACTGCCCCTTTCCATGATGTCAAGAGAAACTCCTGTCCTAGACAGATAGCAGCCATATCTCAGTAAGAAAAGAAATTGAGAACTGCTGTTTTGTTCTGGGATGGTCAATTTGGATTTATTTTTCAATCTCCTTTTTGGTGGGGATGAACTGTGCATCTAGCCAAATTTTACAGACAAAAATTGAAAAAAAGCTTTTTATTTCCTGCATGTGTAATTGTGCACTTCAAACCCACTTCCCATTAAATTTATATATGTAATGTCAGACAAAAAGGACAATTAGACAGGAAGATATACTTTTTTCTTGGCACATGATCACATAAGTATGCAGGAAGTGGCTTTAGCATACTTCTTTTTTTTCTTGCTTTGCTTCAATCTGTGATTTTTTGCATTTGTACTATTCATTTGCCTCCAATTTAAGAAATAATATATTTTTTTAAATAGTACTTAGCAAAGGGCACCAACATATGCAGAATTTGCCCAGAAATAATCCTACCAAAAGTGGCTGATAACCACAAATTGTTTTTCTGACTCTGAAGTATTATGAAATATCTAAGAGTCCTCTTGTTGCTCAGGCAGCCAGCATGCTGGACTAAAGCTAAAATCTTACTTGAGGTTTGGTTATTAGAAAGGAGAAAACTTTGATTCTCAAAGTCAGGAGTAGATGAGTGCACATCATAACAATGTTATGACCATTTAATCGTTTTTCCATAAGAAAAGATTAAAATGCCTTAGTTATGCTAGATTAAATGCTCATTGAATAATTGCAATGGACAGTATGCTTTCAGAGTAGGAGAATTAAATTAAAAGAAAGACAACTACAGAAAATGTACTAGTGGTAGAATTAGACAATGTTTCATCAGTCCCTGATGTCTCTACAGTAATGAACCTGTCAAAAGATAATAATATTTTAGTGAAAGGTGTGATTGGATAAGTCACATTATTTATTAACTGTTACCCTAAAATATCACTTTTGTCTTATTATTAAAGAATGGTTAGAGGGCAGCAGGGATGCCTGACACAAAGCATTAAAACATGGATTATGGCTATAACAGGCCATGAAGTGTATATGCTCTGCTGTAAACTCTGTTGCACAACTGGCTAATACCTGATGACTCAGAGCATTCAAGGAACCAAAAAGGAGCAGACTTTCTGCAGGGGCTTTGGATGAGTCTGCTAATTCAGTAGTGTATTTAGCTATCTTCCTGGAGCTATCTTTATCAAAACATCTTAACTGTCCAGTGGCTACTACCTTGGATTCTAAATTTGATTTTCAAAGCATTGCAATGAAACATTTTCTTTGTCTGTTTTTTGTTTGGTTTGAGGTTTTTGTTTTTTTTAATTATGGTGGTAATGGTAGTAGGCAGGAGGCTATTATAGAAAAAGGAACTATACAGCAGCAGAAAACTCAGCAGAAAGTCATCAGTCAGAGATCACAACAAGCTCTCTGGTATTCCCACATCACATGCATTTTATTGCTAGTCCAGCCTAGGTCATTAAGTTGTATGGAAAAGAAGGGATCTCTAAAAGTCCACTACACAAGATAATGAAGAGAAAAATTACACAGTGGTGTTACGGATGAGAGCAAAAGAGCTATTATGAGACTGGAAGGATGTGGCTCCTATAATGAGGAGGCCATATCTAAACCACAGATAGTATTGTACACCAAAATTTCACTCAAAACACTCCTTTCTTTGATTTTGTTAAAGCAACAGGAGTGAAAAATCAGGAGTTCAGACTTCTGCATCAATGTCTGACATTTTTACAAAAAAAAAAACAAGGAAGGCACAAATAATTTTGCATTTTTTCAGTCTGTATTTCCTTGGCTCAGCTCAGGATCTGCAATTACAAGTAAGATTCTGCCAAATCATATTGCCCTGTAGCAGTTGCTGGTTGCTCAGAATAATCTGTCTCTCCTGTGGCGGTTAGACCACATTACACTGATAAAATGCAAGATGTGGCATTGTATATAAAAGCAGTTTTTAAGCAGCAAATGTACAACTATTAACCAAGCATATGAACTTGCCTAAAACTGGGCCTCAACTTCATTCCCAAGCAAAATGTATCTTGCACTTCTAGAAACTGTTTTAAGAGAAGACAAAAAGTTACCAATTATATTCCAAGAAAAAGCTAACCTTGTGGAAAGGGGAAAAGCTATTTAAAGTGAATCCATTCATTGATAAAAATGCAATTATTCCTGTTAGATGCAAATTGATCCAAAGTTCTAAGTGTGAGGTTAAATTCCTCATGTTCCTTGAAATATAAACCCTTCAAGAAATCAAGGCAGCAGTAAGGTTTTGACTTTTCCCATTACTGCCATAAGAACTTCTGTTAAATACATTAATTCAGGGCATAATAATGCAACACGGGACATCACCAAACTGGCAAAGTTCTGCAAGTACACCTAAATTTTTATGTTTTGTTTGAAAGGCTCCTCATGAACAAACTAAGACGAATGATACACTGGAGCAGATACCAGGAGTGTGCACATCACCTCAGCTTCATCAGCATCACTGAACCTCAGCACAGCCTCTTGCCAGCCTGCAGATGGGGTCTTCAGGGCTCTTGGAGACACACAGCACATGTGCGTGCACATACACACCCATGTGAAAGATCAAACCCCACAGAGTGTGTGAGAATTATATACATAATTCTCATGCTTTAATATTGAGCAAATTCCACCAGCTTTTTTGAAATGAATTAATCATTTCCATTTGCGTATCAAGACCAAAGCAGATGCTGAATTTCTGAGAAAACTCAAACCCTGGAGCTAAAGCTACATCGCTTTTTGGTAAAATACACAAACCTTGTCCTGGTTTCCTTTCTGTGAAAAACTGAAATCCTGCAAGGCTTCCTGACCCGGCTCACCCTTTTGAAATTGTAGCCGAACCAGTACTCTGGTACCAGGTATCTCCCATACTCAGAATGATAATGAAAATCTTTCCCATGACAAACCAAAGCTCATTGCTGCTGGAGAAATGATGTCAAATATTTTTCACTGTTTGACTCTTCCAAGGATGATTACTGCCAACCTAATATGCAAATGAGAGTATCAGAAAAATGCAGATTATACATGTTTAAACTCTAATACAGGATTATATGAGAGCACTTACTCTTGCAGTGTTTGCCATTGACACAACTTCATTGAGATAACTTGGCTGTAGCAACCAAAGACAACACATACACCATGATGCCCAGTTTCACAGGAGGGGAGAAGAATGGACACCAGCAAAGCAAATTTGTGATTTAATGTAAAACTGAATGAAGCATTGCCCAGAACAAACACACATCACAAAACACAAAGACAGTCAATATACCCTGTAATTTGGTGACCTCCGCAAATACACTGCAAATCACTCATGGCAGGAATTGGAGGTGTCTGAGGTGGTGTGTGCAAGGGCTGTTAAACACCTTATTTGCACCTTTATGGTTAACAATTAAATGTTGTAAATACCTATCTAATACCCCTCCAAATACTTCTACACAATTACAAGAATGCTCTTGTCCCAAGGAAGTCTTGGACCACACAATATCTTTTGGAAACATGCTGCAATGGAACAGAAGATAGCCCACTGTTTAGTTTACTAGAAAGGCAGTTAAAAAAACAAGGCAGAGGAAAGATTTGTTTTCAGCTCACGATAGATGGGCTATTTGTAAAATGGCAAAGCAAGGGTTAATCTAATTCCCTAAAGCTCCTTATAAAATGACAGTTCTTAAAAGGGTTGTACCTACACTTATAGCTAACTATGCAAGTTGCAAGGAAGTGGAGAATCAGGCCCACTTGATTCTAATCCTACTGAGTAAAATATGTATTTGTACATTAATCAGTGTGCACAGAAATACCTATATAACAATACATAAGGAAATGAACGGATTAAAGCACAGAAAACTCCAGATGCTGGAAAAGATTTTGCGTCCTTATTTTTAGCAGTCAGCATCAGCAAGATTGTCTTTCAAAGGAAGGGGAGAAACTGACTTCACAAAGACACTTGCATTTCAGGTCAGCGGTACTTAGGGAGTATTTCGGTTCCCAGATGGCTTCCTGAGTATATTTATAAGATGCAGAAAAAAAGGACCTGCAAATATTTCTGCACTCACTGCATTTTAATCTGGACAAGGGATTAAAGGGAGGTGCTTCCCATTGCTTGCATAACAGTCACCAACACACTTCACATGCCCATGCCTGTCTTAACAATTTCCATGCCAAAAGGAAAGATACTTGGGCCTTGAAGCCCTACTACAGGAACCACAAAAAACCAAAGGATGCACATGCACATCAGTACCAAGGATCAGACACAAGTTATTGCCACTCTCTGTTATTTACTTCTGAAATTCTTTGCAAAAGCAACAACAATGTACAATGATCAGATAAACAATACTGCTTTTTTTTTTTCTTTCAAGGTCAGTTCCAAGAAACCCTTGCTAGAATCAGCTAATTAATTTCTGGCCTCTTTAACTACAGGGTATTTGAAGCCACATGTTATGAATCATTTTCAGTTGAGATATTAAAATCAGATTACAACAGAAAAGCCTTGTAAATATTTGCCTTCAAATGAGGCTAAGAATAAATATATATTCAGTAATTCATCCATATTTAGCAGATATTAAAGAGACAAAGCATAGCTTTAAATTCACTTATCATTTTATACAAAGAGGGGAAATATGAAACTTGGCTTGATTAGCTTGTTTCTTCCTATGCTTTGTAATACCTTATTAAAATTTGAACTTTGAAATTGATATTATCAGTCAAATAATGTCAGCAGAAATATTTAATCTGTGGTTAGAGCTTTATTAATAGAACTTTAATTTGAAGTGTTTTATGTCCAAAGAGGAAAATAATAATAATTTTAAAAAGCCTGAAATGGACTTGGAAGGTTGATTTGACTTCACTGATCTCATTTTGAAACTCTACATAACGTGTTGTTAAAGAAAAATCTCTAAATCCAGCTTCCCACACACACGCAATTCAGACTTCCAAGGCTACAGAGCCCTCACTGAGTGACCTGCTCCCTTTTGACTGGCAGGTATTCAGGTCTTCATGCAACACAGGGTTCAACTGATCTTCCACATGAGGCAAGCAAAGACTGTTGTGCTCACTGGAAAAGACTCAAAAAAGACATTTTCTCCCTTCCTCCCTCCTGATAATATTTTAACCATTAAAGAATGTCGATACAGTATAGAAGGGAAATAGGGAAATGATTGCTTCTTGTCTGGTTTTGACAAATGAGTAGTATTAACTTATAAAATAAATTTGTACACCTATGATAGACCAAACCCCAAAATTAAATATAATTATTCTGACAAAAATGAGAATGACACTGCAGAGCCTCCAAGGGTGACATTAGAAATAAAAATCACTTCAGAATTTTGCTTATACAGGATCCACATTTATGGAAATCTGAGTGACTGTCATTCATAGTATTCCATTTTGTGCCATAGCAATGACATTGGAAATAGATTTTAGTTTCCCTGTAAAGTATCTTTTCATCTCCACTGACACATGCACCAAATACTGCAGAACACAACCTATAAAGAAATATATATGAGAAATAAAATTACGAAGTCTTGCTGTATGTTCTTGTTTTTCCAGTAAATATTCTAGTTGTCAGCCCTGTCAGTTATAAACTTGCAAGGACAGGATTTATCTTGAAAATGGAGGAAAGAGAGAGGGACAGAGAGGAGAGGAAGAGACAGATGGAAGAAAGGAAGAGGAAGGAAAGATCAAGGTGATAGGGAAGGAGAAGAAGGGGAAAGGGAAAGGGAAAGGGAAAGGGAAAGGGAAAGGGAAAGGGAAAGGCAGAAAGGAAGAAAGGAAGAAAGGAAAGCAGGAAGGAAGGCAGAAAGGCAGGAAGGCAGGCAGGAAGGAAGGAACGTGTGTGACAGGGGAAAGAAACAAGGCAAATGGAAAGAATTAGGAGACAGGAAAAAATCTATCTAATTAAATAAATTTTAATATGACTCCCAGTATTTCAGTGAATATGGCAAGGAATAATATGTTGATTTTACAGGGAATCTGATTTCAAAAGCATTCAGTTATCTTAAACTTAAAATTTGAAAAATGTAATTCCTCTATTCATTAGTTTTTTACCACCAAAGTCTTCCTTATGTAAGGACAAAATAGAAGAATTCTGCATGTAGTCAAAAAAGATCCCCACTAATGTACCAGACTTTCTTTTTGTCACACATACATAGGTCCAGATATTTGATTCATACAAAAACTACAGGTCATAGCTCTTAGGAATAAAGAGGGAAAAGATAATGTTCACGACTTCATCAAGGCTTTATCAAGTCGAGTACAAAGCCTAAAACTTAGAGGTACTTGCAAAGCACGGATCATCCTTCATCAAAACTAAAAACAAAACAAAAAAGCCTTTCAGGTCTCTACCTCCCTGTTGATTTGCGAATGCCTGCCTTTGATAATGCTCCATTATACTGGTAGAGGTTATGGCATTATCCACTGTGAGCAGTTCATGAAGACAAACACAAAAAAGAGGACTTTGAATTCTCTACTTGACGTTTTCTTTCATAATGAAACTTATGAAATGTGTTAGAAATCACTCTACAGTAGCAGGGTGAAACACATTGTTTCACTCCTCAAAACTTGACTAAAATCACACAGCCACAATTGAATTTCTGTACATAGCAAAGGGCACTAAATAAATTGCTTTCCCAGGACTGCGAAAGTAACGGTGAGAAGGGGGAAGAATGGTGCTTATTACAAGCGTGAAGTATTAAAAGAAGTTATATAATCACCAAAGTTTGTAACAGGGACTTTGCTGCTGGTGCTGCTTTACAACAAGTTTGCAGAAAATCTCCATGTCTAATGCTCTTCCTGGCACTGCTCCTTTCACCTCTCAGCCCCATCCACAGGTGCTGGGTGCTATCCAAGGCAGGAGGATCACATGCCATCTGTGGCAACCCTCCGGAGACCTCAGTAGATAATTGTAGAAATTCACTTGGATTTTTATTTCAAGGAGCATTAACCCTTAGTCCCCTTCCTAACCCTGCCACTCAGTGAAAAAATCTCTATTCAGGTATAGACAAAAAAAAAAAAAGAGAACAGCTCCTGCCAACCAAACACTGATCAGAGGCAAAAGATTTGTGTCCAACTGGGCCTCAATTTCCAAAGACAACTTTTTATGCCAAACAAGAAAAATAATAGAAAATTCAGGAGTGAAGGTTTCTGTTTTGTGCCCCTTCAGCTCCAGTCTGTTTTCTTTTTGATTTAGGGATCTTTTTTTTCCTTTTTGTAGCAATATTGTTTGGAGCATAATAGATGCTACTGTTTGTAGCTTTTATGCTGCAGAGTTTTCTTCGTCAAGACAATGTTAGCACTCACACTTTCTTAGTAGACCTTAGCCATGCAACATTGATATTTTAGTACTTCTATAGCTGAAAAAAAAATGCTATCAGATTTGAGATTGGTCACAAACAAAAGGGCTGAGAGCTGTTACATGGGATCAACTTTCTTTTAAAAGCACACATTACTAATTATATAGTCGAAATATTTAGATATTATTTGGTTTATCTTGATATTATCTTAATATTCACAACTTACATTTTATTGTGGGAGAATTTGAAAACAACGACATTAAAAGCAAGATTGTCAGAGAGAACCATAGAATTTGTGCCACTGGTCTGCAGAGGAGGTTCTTCCCCGAAGGGTAACAGGAATTTTCAGAGTCCTTCATCAAATTGGCAATAATATTAAATGGCAAGTGTTGCATGATTATATCAGCACTTCTCATATTTTCTCTCTAGCACCCCAGTATACTGAATTAATTCAGTATTTCCCCTGGGTTGGAGGCAGCAAATAGTATGAAAAAATGCAAAATAACGTGCCACCATTTTTAGAAGTGGGCTTATTTGTGGTGTTTTCTTTAGGACTGAAATCTCCTGAAGAGCCAAAGGGCACGGTTAGTTTAACAGGGTTTGTATGAGACAATGGCTCCAGTATGCATCCTTTGGGCAAGTCCTTGGGACACAGCAAGCTGGGATGATCAAGCTGAAATGCACATAGACGTCTCCCCTGAAAAGTTGCTGTGGTCAGAAAAGCCCATTTCTCAGGGACACAGGGCTGGCTAGGAATCATTTACTGCTGGCAGAGAAGCAGTAGCCTCATCATGGACCTGACCTGAGATTTACCTCCCTTCTCCTTCACTGAACCCATGGCAGCAGCCAAAGCAGACACACAGAAAACATTGTGGGAGCTGGAAATTTGGAAACGTGTAAGGAATGGCAGGGAAAAATGAATTCTGAAGGAGACACGAGGCTGCTCAGGAAGGGAGGGAGGAAAGCAATGGCTCACCAGGCTGAGCCCTCCGTGCTGCAGAAGAGGAGCAGAGGAGGCTGCTGGTGTGCTCTTCCAGGAGGCATGCCAAGCATATGATTGCTGCTGGTGGGGAAAGAGTTTCAGCGAACAAGCACATTCTTTGTAATGCAAAGGAGATGTTTCATTACAAACCGGTTGAGGAGTGTTACTCCAGCTCTGCGGGTGCGTGAAACAGAGAGGTGGCGTCCTGACCCAGCTGGCGTGACCCAGCTGTCGAGACACCACGGCTGCACAGGCCAGGAGGCTGGTTCTCTGTGCAAAATATTGCACAGAGTCAGTGTCTAAGTTTTTTATATTTAAACCCTTGAATTTAAGTAGTGGCCACTCCCAGAAGGAATATATCATACACTTGCTCAGTGTGCAAGAATAGCTACGACCGCAACATTTAAAACAATATCTGAAACACATTTTAGGCAAGAAAGTAGCAAAATCACTTCAGTACATGGCTTAGACAAAAACACAGACTGGCTGGCATCTTTTTGGCTTATAATACCACCTACATGGCCACAGTGCAAAACTTGCCCTGGCAAAACCCTGCAATATTCGGGTTGGAAATGTTGTTGAGAAACTTTAAGTCCCCTGAGGGGACTTTTGTTTTTAACCAGTTTAAAATATTTCCATCCAGCATTTCTATCCAGTTCTGCAGTTTTCCCCTCTAATGATTTACATCAATGCGTGGGGCCCAACTTTTTTGCTGCTCTCCTACCATATGAAAATGATGCTGGTGTGTGCTTCGTACTGCCTTTCCTCATCACCCAGTGGGTGAATTTTGTAGCCTGCCTTGTTAGTGGCACAGCAGGCCGCCAAAAGGAAACCGAGTTGTTTGTATGAGATGAGATGTTGGGCTGCCAACTGTTATAAATCGTGTGCTACTTACAGCTTCGGCTTTTCTTCAAGTCTACTCCACCCCCTGCTGTGGTTTCGACTGTTGGAGCAACATTAGGAGGCACAACTGAAAGCAGTAATATTGGCATTTGTGGGGAAAATAAGAGAAAATGTGAGGCACAAATGTTTCACTGCAAGAATTATATGCATAAGACCTGTAGCCGCAGACATTTGGGCTCTGTGACAGTGGAAAGGGGGTTTGCCCCCTGCAATATTTACCTGTAGCTGTATATGTTGCCACCAGCTTGTTTTGTAAGTGTAACTGCTTTTAACCTTGCACGTGCTTCTCCACTGTCATATCATATTAAATGAGCTATAATTGTAGTCTATTAGAGTGCAATAACCTAAAAGTGATAGTGCATGACAGCACCTGTCAACACGTCATGGAGGATTGTACAGAATGCTGAATTATACCCATTTTATACCACATTAATGAGGCAGCTCATTCTTATCCAGTCATAAATAAACAGGTTTCAATTTCTTTATACACCATGGAAAGCTGGTTATGTATTTTTTTTTTCCTTTTGCACAGAGAGCCACAGAAGTCATGATAGGGTGATCCATTGCCTTAAAAGGAATATCAGAGTGTGGTCATTAATGACAGTGAGGATATTATTTTTATCATTATTAATTGTGTTATGAATCCATCTCAGTGTGACGGCTTCTTTCCATTTTTTCTAGAAAAAAAACATAGAAACACATAAAATATAGAAACACAAAAAAATATAGAAACACACAAAAAAACAAGACTGGTTGTCCCTAGTAAACTTTTAATATAAAATAAAGCAGCACCCAAAGGACAGAGTGATACGGGAGAAACTTGATCCCCTTAAGATCAATAGCTGTTCTGGGGTCTGGTTCTCCCTATAAACTCTTTAAGTCAGGTTTGAACTGGGAATGGGAAGAGAAAAAAGGAAAATGACAGTAGGGAGACGAAAGAGAGAGAATGAGAGGCTTTCAGACAAATCAAAAGAAAAGCAAATGCATCAAAGCACATGTATAGTGCCCATTATTTTCCATATCCTAACTAGATCATGGTGTCTTCATTTCAGAGAGCTGCTTAGGCTTCAGAGCCATAAATAACTGCCTGTGCTCTTCTGCTGAGCCCATATGAACAGGGGTCGATACAGTCCCTGTCAGCAAAGATCTCACCCCCTGATCCAGACAGAGGCCCTGGGCACCAAACATACCAGATCAGTGATTCTGAGAGGTGGATGTGAGCAGGGTGGTCATGTTAGACAGCTTCTTTCCTTTTCTTTCTCAAAGTTACTTAGCTAATGTAAGAAGCGATCCATTCAGGAACTTTTAAGTGTATATATTAAGTATAATGTGCAGAAATAAAGCACACTTAAGAGAGACAACCAGTAAAGAGTAGATGATATTTGTAAGAGAGAAAATATTTTCAATATAATGAATATTAAAGTTCTGGAAGAAACTGGCTACCAAACAAAATGATCACTAAATTCTGGTCCTTTGCCAGGCATCTCCCACAGGGTCAGTGTGATGGGTGTCTTTTGGCTCCTGGGAAACAGCCTCTGCTCCTTCTTTGATCTTTGAACTGTTGCAGGAAGAAGAGCAAGCTTGAAAGCACAGCCCACAGGAGGCATGCCAGCTTTTCCTTTGAGAGTGAAAAAGAGAGATCCAGCCTTGGGAGCTGACACCTGGGCAGTCAGCGTGACCAGACAATGATCTCACCCACCCTCGGTCCCACACAGGACCCCCAAACCGCCCTCTGCACCTCAGATAACCACCAGCTTGCCACAGGACTGATGACTTTGGAACTACAGAGAAAACCCCTGATGCTTATCTGAATACTCTGACATCACAGGCTATTTTTTTTTTTTTTCCTCAGGACTGGAGATGGGTAATTTTACCAGCAGTGAGTCTTATGGACTGCTTAAGTAAAACTTTCTTCAAGGCTTTGTCAAGCCTTTTTTACATTATTTATTTATTACTTTAAAATAAAAAACTAAATTATTTTGTCACTTGAATATTTTCTCTCTAATCTTAGCTTCACAATAGAGAAATAGATTTAAAATTATGTTATTCATGTAAAACAAAAATAAGTTTAAAATCCTCATTTGAAAATCAAGCCATCATTTCCCTCATGATTTGTTTACAACTTATCTTCCAACAAATGCACTGTCCTGTGAAAGAAAGGTTGAAGGACAGAGGGAAGCAGTGTTGTTAGGTACTAGGCAAACAAGTCAGGTCAAAGTTTTTTTCTGAAATTGGCTTGATTTGGCTAATAATTTTGACTGAAAAGGACTATTATTTCAAAAAAAAGGAAAATTATTTTCATATTTTCACAATAATTTTCACATATTTTAAAAAAAATGTTCAAAAGTTATTTCTAAACTTCTCTAAATTTAAAATGCACTTAATGAGCATTTCAAGTCCTCCAAATAAATGAATCATTAACTTTGACTTCAACCCCAAATCATTTTTCCTAACTTTTTTTTTAAAATTTTTCCGAGAAAGCCAATAGAATTTTATGATTCAGGTCAATCCAAAATGAATGGGTTTTTTTCTTCAGTTTGACCAGTGAACTGAAAAATCAATTTTCACACAACTCCTCTTTAAAATGGCTTGGAACCGTCTAATTGTGCATGTAGGCAGTTACTTACTGTGTGATCTTATTACTGCTGTCCTAATTCTTGCTCTTTTTCTGCCTAGCTTTGTTGTGTTTTGTTCTATGTCAGACCATAGACTGTTGTAGTCAGGCATTTTGCCTTCCTGACATCTGAGATATGTGTGCAGGGCAATTATTTCTACACCAGTGGTACATAAGCAGCACAGGGCTGGTTCATTCACGTGTCCATCAGTTCTCACTAGCATCTGGGTGCCTTCCTTGTCACAGTAACCAGGATTCATCTCCAGTACCCTGGATTCATGGTCTTCTATTTTCTCCTGAAATTAATAATTTCATTTTACAAATTAACCATTTAACCTTTCTTATCTGGCCTGCCCACTGCCATCTGAACTGGAAGCCAACTCAAGGAAAGGAACACAACAGAAGCCTTTCAAATGTCCATAGCAGAGGGAGAGCTAAGTGTTTGACTTCTAAACTGGAAAGCAGGTGAGAAGAGAAGGTTGGAAGAGTTTGGTTTCCACCTGCTCAACAATGTTGGCAAAGCAAGAATAGATTAATGAATGAGAGGTTCTCAGTGTAGATATAACTACCAGATCATTCAAATATATCTTTATCTTTCACTGTCTTTCCCAGGTTTTTTGTTCTTTGGTTTATTAGTTGGTATTTTAATTTTCTTTCCTTTTAAAAAAAAACATGTAGTAGTGTTTTCTGGTCTCTGTTTAAACCAGTCTGAGTTTATTTCAGTGGACTTACACCTCGTTTACAGTGTGGCAGTAAAGGTTTCTTTGCAACCTAAGAACAAAATTTTAACTGAGATGCACTGTAAAAATGCTTGATTCCTCCACAAAATAAAATGGATATTTCACTTGACCCAGACAAGCGACAGATGCTGCCGAACACTTACTGTAGCAAGCAGAGACAGAGACGAAAGAAAGGTTTGGTCTTACACTGCCCTCAGATGACTATCAATCATTCATAAATTACTCTTATGTTGTTTTGATTTTGCTTTTTCTTTAATGATTTTTAGTGTCCTTATAAAGCACCAGTGCATCTCTCTTCATCCCCAACTCCCCAACTAACAAGGCAATTGTAACAAATCTTCCCTCAAACATGATGCGTAGTCTGGAAAACATGTTTCTCTCTGAAAGGGGACTCACTGGAAGCTTATAAAACAAGAATCTTTCTATTTTTAAAGTGTTTCCCATATATCCTCTGGACATATAAGTCATAACTCTCTGCCTCTGTGAACGACTGAAGCCAATCAAGAATCTCTGCATTAGGCAGAGAACTGTGAACTGAAAAAACACTGGTGGGGATGACAGTGAGTGATGAGCAGGAAGCTTTCACAGAAGTCCTGATGCTAGATTGTTTTCCAGCAGCAGAGAACTACTATTTACGTTTTTGACATCCTAGCTTAGAAGGTAAAAGATGTCAAAGATGGCCAAAGAAAAACCAACCGAAATCCAGACTCCTCAAGAGTTTAGTCCAAAAGAAGACTTTATATTTTTGGTGTTAGTCATGGCCTCCTGAACCCCAGGTGCAGGCCACAGTCTGGCACAGAGCAGAGAGAAGGAATCAGCACCTGACAACAGGACCCCAAGGGACAACTCTGGGAGCAACAACCTACATTGCTAGCAGAAAACCACACACCATTTCGCATGTAGGGAACGGACTATGGAATAAATTGTACCTACTTAATTAACTGTACTTTGCAGTTCTATATTATTAGCTGCTGAGGGCAACTGGTGCCTTGGCACTGCAGTCAGTGTGGATTGCACACACAGCCTGAACCTGCTAATTGAGCATGAGCAAGTGCACGCAGCTCGGCTGGCTGGCAGCCCAGGCTCTACCGCACAGCGAGAAAAGTGTCTCAGGGTCTGCTGCCGGACACCCAGCACAATTATGTGTGTTAGAGCAGCACCACCTCTGTAACCTTTGCATGAGGAACCACTTGCCAAGCACTTGCTTGCTACATGACATCAAATTTGACACCTGATTTGCAGGGGCTGTGCTGGGTACAGAAGGAGGCTTCCTTCTCCTCGGCTGCATTTCTAAATGAATCTTTATCTGACACCCAAGTACCACCCACATTTGCCTGCTGACACTCTGCGTCAGGCTCTGCTCCCAGTTTTGTAAATTCCATGAAGACCCCAGGGACAGCCAAAGTGCAAGAGCAAACAGATCTGGCGGCCCAGTTTTGGAGTTTGGTGGTGGTTTTTGCTACTCTTCTATGCCAGTGGAATTTAAAAAGATGAGTACAAATGATACAGACTTGTGTAATGCTTGACATAGATTTCTTCAACATCTGAGCTCTCTACAAAAGAAGTTTGCAGTTTAATTAGAATGGCCTACATCCAGCAACTGTATTCAGAATAAACAAAAATAGGAACATAAAGATATTTTCTTTCCTGAAAGTATCTCAAACAGGGAAGCGGGAAGAATTTATTTACATTCACACTTTGTGAGTTTGTTTTAGAAGCATACTGCCAGGGCAGATACTTGTGGCTGGAGGCCAAGGGGAGACCTTGAAGGCTGTTAGATGGGGTCCTAATTGTCCAAAGTGCTAGTGGGAAAAGGAGAGACTGATATTAGGCTTCTGCCCAGAACCCATTTTTTGTTTGGTTTTTTTTTTTTTAATTGTGTCCCAACAGAAAAAGATATGTGAAGTTTGATTGTCTTCATAGATGATTTCCTCCTATCTTTTGAGCTCCTCTTCTTGTTGAAGGTATCACGGGTAAATCACATTAGCTTTGATCTGAGCCTTTCCCAACACGCCATAAAACACAGCTTTGCATACCAGGGAATGAACAACAGCAATAAAAGGGGTGCACTTACTTGTAGGATTTTATGGATCCATCTGCCAAGTATTTCTTCACAAGAGGAGAAACACTTTATGAGTCTAAGCAGAGGCCAGGTCTCACCAAACAGTTCATTGACAGCAAAACATTAAGTCATACCTATAACTGACCGACCTGGTTGCTACACATTGGAGATGAATGTGAGGAAATCACTGATGCACTGACTCTGAGGGAGCACTTCAGGGAATGGAGATGTGAGATGATGCTGAGGGTGCTAAAGTCCTTTCTCTGTTTATCCTTGACCAAACATGGTCCTCACTGGCAGAGTTATCTGAGTTTCTCTGAGGATGCAGAAGAGGGAAAGAGATACACAATATTTACAATCAGTTGAGGAGATGTCACATTCATCTTGATCACATTCCTGGTCTCTGAGAATGGCAGAGCAGAAGAATAGACATTACTTCTGAAAAAAAATGGTAAATGGTATACAGGAAAAATAAGGGCACTGTTCAAGGATATGGATAAGTAAATATGACCCCACATTAATAGGATTACAGAGTTATTTTAGCTGGAAGGGACATTTGGAGGTTATCTGCTCTGATGAGGAGCATCCTCTGAGATGGACGTCATCTGTACCTTCTCAAGACTGGTCTTGCCTTGATGCTGGTAAGTTGGACCTACCTTAGTGAGGGGGTTCTACCAGCCATAAAGGCCAACATGGATTTTAGAGTCCTGGCAGCATCTTCTCACACCCCCAAACCCCCTGAAGACACAGAAGTTGTCTGAGTCCCTGATGAGACGCCAGGGAGGGACAAAGGGCCCATGCAGTGTTCGAGTGCTGGCATAGCACTTATTGAGCCTTCCCACTGGGATAAAACTCTTAAGAACTGGGTCTACCTCAGTTTTCCCAGCAAGTGAGGCAATCTAAGCCATGCCAAATGTTCATATCACCAGTGTGTTCAGGGCATGCCTAAGAGGAACTTTCTGTGAAATGGCCAATTCCCCTCTGCCTCTTCACACAGTCTGTGTTTGCTGTCACAGAAGACATACTGTACAAAGGTACTCTGGGGTCAAGACATGTGTGAAATATCTCCAGATGAGTGTCCTTCCCACTGTCTCCCATCCATTTTTTTCCTCTCTTCTCTCTTCCCCCATTGCTTTTGCTGATATATAGACTCCCAGTATTGCTTAGGAGAGGTGACCATTTGACTTCTGCTTTCCCAGGCTTCCAAACACCTTCCCAGCTGCAAACACAAGGGCAGAGCATGGGCAAGCACTTGTCAGAAGGGCCCATGCCCTTAGAGAGAGACATTTTATTTGCACAGACTAAAGCTTCCCCTGCACACCTAGGTGCAGGAAAACCTGACCACCCAAATGTTTGTGCAAAGGGAATAAAAGGAGCAGGAACGTGATCAGATGGAATCACTAGCTAGCTTTAGCAAACATGGGCTCTAATTAATTTTTTCCTCCCATTGTTTACCCAGCTTTGTATGTAACTGAGAGCTGAACTGGGCTTATCAGTAATTACCAACAGTTCTGGAAACTTTACACGTTATTGTGCTGTTACTACACAGGGTAGTGATCCATGAAGATGGGTGTCTCTGCATTCATTACTAAGCAATGCCTTTAAAAAATCAAGATCTCCCCCAACCCTCTATTATGGTTGCTGCGATGAAGGGGAAAAAAGGAGGGAAAGCAGAGGGTGGCAGAGCATCTGCTTCAGATCTAATTATGAAAGTTTCCGGGACACAGTGGCACGCTACCTCGGCACCAGTGTCACAGGATGCTCCGCCTGCAGCCAGACTTCTTTCCTAGCCCAGGAACTGCATTTTCCCATTCCATAGTGACACCTGCTGGGAGCAACTGAACGGAGACTCCCCTGCTGCTCTGCTTGGCAAGGGGCTGAGCAGTGCAAAATGAAGGGTCTATAGCAATCAGGCAGATTGAGTCCCCTCCTTTCCTTACAGATTGAGCCCGGCTCTTATCAGAAGAAAAATTGATGTCTGCAGCATGATTAATGCTCAGAAACACCCCACATGGGCAGCCCCTGAGACAAGGCACTGGAGTATCAGCTGGAGGCCTGCAGGAGAGAGGAGTGAAGAACATCAGAGGGCTGTTTGCATGCACAGGGCCAAATTTAGCTCATGTAGCAGGCAGGTGAAAGCAGGGTTGAATTTTTCCCCTTTGCAGGAGCTGAAAGGTCATATGAAAGGAAAGGTCATGCTCCACTTGCTGTTTGCTAACAGTCTTTCTGTAAATATTGGGCAGTGTAGGAAGAAAAGATCTTGGGCCAGTACCTTTGGTCTGATTTGATATGGTCATTGTGATGGCAGCCCAAACTGTGGCTTCTCTGTGCTTTCTATTCTCTTTCCTCGTGAGGATTTCACTGTTCCTACTGAGCATTTAGATTCCATCATGCCTGGCATGTGGGCTGCAATGCACGCATGTAATAACCAGGGAAATGGAAAAATCTTGCCCTAACCCTGCACTTTCCTTTCCCCCTCTCAAAGCTGAAGGGAAAAGACAACTCAGGAGGAAAAATGCCAAAATGTTTTAGAAATAAACGACAGACACCAGAGTCATCACACATTTTCCGAGGCAGGATAGTAATTTCTGTAATGTATTTTTAACCGTGAGGAGTGATGGGAGGGAAGCCACTTAAATCTAATGCAAATGAAGGATTTGTCAGTTACGCAGTTCGTATAATGTCATACGTAGAAAATGTTATAAAAGTGGAGGGATTATGGTGAGGAGAGACATTTCTAAAATTGGAGGCCTCCTTTTAGGGCTTTAGCCTCCTCACTCTTTCAGATCACTGGGAACGTTTTCCTCCAAGGAAGGGCAGCAGTCTCTCTCAAAAACTGTCACAGCTCTCTAAGATACATGTTACTTAAGAAACTTCACTCTCCTCACTCCTCTTCCAGTTTTTGCCAACTGCTGCTTCTCCTTATTTCAGTTCTTCAGTGATCCACAACCACAGGGGCAGTTTCTAAATTCTTCCAGGCTATTTCCTTACTCCCTTCAAGGCAATGGCAGCTTCTGTGACCAAAAACCATATCTAATATGGAGGCTTTCTGCTGTTTTGGTTTTAATTCTAGATTGGATTAAAGGTGCTAGAAACAGGACCATTTGTCCGGTTGATGACAAGTGACAGCATCAGTTTATGGGCACATCTGGAATTTCTTCGCAGCAGTGGTTCAACAGGGTTAATTGCACTGACCTCATTTATAAAGCACTTAGAGATCTTATGAATGAATATAAGTGTTTTTTTAAAAATCCAATGTATTATAGTTATTAATATGTATTGCTCTCATGGATAATTATTTAAGCAAGAAATTATTAAAGCACCCATTTACCGCAAAAAGTAGAGCAGCACCGCAGTCACAGGAACCTGGCAGGCTGGAAGGAGCATTTAGCCCAGCATTTGGGGCCGTCCTGCCCCACTAATGGCCTTGGTTGTTATGAAGGCTCCCGCGAAGGGTAAAACGTGCTTAAGCGTATTAGCCTCTACTCGGTGAAGGCTGACAGACGTGAGACCCTCAAAATAAACAGGGAGGCCGAGATACCTTTAAATGGCTAAACCCTGAGCTAACAGCAAACGCTGACCGCGGGAGCAGAACAGCCGGGCTCTCATTAGCGCTAACAAGCCGCTTTCCCGGGAAGCGGCTCACGGCAGAGCTCCTTTCGAGGGGAAATGAAGCCCCCCGGTGGCCGCCGGACGCCTTGCAGCCCCCGCTCCGGCCCCGCTCCGCGCCGCTCCCGTACATCTCCCGCACCGTTTCCGCGACCCCGCGCCTCGGCCCCGCTGACCCGCGGCTCTGCTGGCCACCCTGCGGATTCGCCCCGGCCCGGCCGGCCCCACGGCACACATAGTAACACGCCCCTGGCCCACACACCTCCTCGCCAAAAATCTGGCCGCCGTCTTTCCCCATCCCGCCGTTATGAGCGGCCAAGTGAGAGAAAGCACTTCTCAGGCAAGGGGGTTTCTGTCCTGTCTGCAGCAGGTTGCACAGGGGGGACGTGAAAGCCACCTATGTTCCTTCTGAGATAAACAATAAGTACAAATCTCAACAAACATGATGCAGGTTCTCCGTTTCACAGAGGAAGAAACTGGCGGGAGTCCCAGTCTCGTGAGGGGAGAGTTTGGTTTTGCCAACCATTTGTCTTAACGCTGGAGTAGTTCAGACGCTGATATAGTCAATACAAGTGTTCTTTCCAAACCTAAAAGCCACACCTTCGGCATTCTTCACCGGCAGGATCCAGGTGCACTGAGAAGCTGGTGTGGGCCAAATGCTTTTTGTTAAATTGCTCTCTCAAAGCCCTGTCTTTTTCTGTTACTGAGCAGTTTTTAGACAATTCTTGCATATACTGGTATTCCTGCATGTAGGGGTACAGGCAACAACCGAACAGGCAGTCTGTTTGTACTGGAATAAGGATCTGACCAAATAACCCAAGCAAATGGCTGATCAAGGAGTTTCAGAAGTACGGCCTTAGTTTCTAACTGGAGCTCCTGCTTTGGACTCTCTAGTTCATGGATTCCTTCCTACTATGACTGCAGAAGCTCTCAATTAAAATAAAGAGCCCATAGCTGATTCATGCAGAGTCTTCAATGGATTTGTTCGTTTCACTGGAACAGTGGAGATATGGACCAAGGGCAATCTGTAGAGTATTTCACTGCCATTGAAATATGCATAGAATTTGTTTGGGTTCTTTTCTGCAGAGAAAAAATGTCCGACATGCTTTTTACAGCAATTCATAATTGGAATATAATTACTTAATATTCCCATACATCTGATACAATGTTCTTATTGCAGAAAGGTTATTGAAATATTCACTGTGGAAATCACAGGCTAGACTTATAAGAGGGTCTTACGCAATATAACCAGCTGTCACCATCCTGTGTTTGAGTGTGTATGTCAGTGCCTTGTCACAGATTTCAATAGGATCATCTGTACAATAAGGTACTCCTAGAGTTTCATTAGAGCTAGAAAAATTAGGCTGATAGGAGATAGCTTTTTTTTAATCAGGCTGGAACTTTTATTTTCTGATAGATACTAGAAGCAAGTGCCGTGGATTGCATTCCCTGTAGATACAGAGAGGAGCCAGAAAAATCTTCCAAGGAAATATGAAACTCTGCATAGCTTTTCTAAAGTAGCGTATCAATCCAGCTAAAAAGCTACAACTTACACATACCACGTTCTGTTCTGAATCCCACTAGTCTCATTTCCCCAGGCACAACCAACACTGGGGAAACCCACAAATTAATGGTGTACTGTGCAACTTCAAAAACATAACAGGCATTTGGAGCTACAGAGATAGGACTACTGCACCAGTACCCTAGACCTTGTTTCTGTGGGGAAGGCAGAGAGCATAACCCAGGTTATTGCTCCCCCTCTTTGTCTTGCACACCACAAGCACAGCCACCATCAGCTGGCAGAGTACAGTACTTAAACTAACTTTTTCAAGTTGTCCACATGCACAGCTACATAGACCTGTCTTGGAGACTGCATTCTAAGCTGTTCCACGTGTGAGTCCTGGAGCAGCTCACAGAGCTCTTCAGGCTCCTCTCAGCACCAGGCACGTGCAGGACTGTTGTGTGCATGGCACAGCACACCAGTGCCTCGAAGGATGAGGGGCCTCAAGGGAAGCTTAACACTTCCCTCCCTAAAGCCGGCTTCTCAGAGAAGGCTGAAAGGGTGCTCTTGTACTGGATTATGTGATGTATGTGCCAAAGAACCAAGCTACTTAGCACTAGTCCCAGAACACACAGGAATATGCTATACCTATTGCTTTGACTAGCAACTTGTTATTTAAAGTTCAGGCTAAGATTTAAACCCTGAAAAGGTTTTTTTCATAATTGCAGAAGGGAGTGGAGGGGGGAGAATGATGATGTACAAACGGGCAGGACATCAGAAAATAGGAGTAAAAAAAGGATTACATAAAAAACTTCAGTTTCCTAATCAAGACTCACTGGAGCTTCCTTGAAAGCACTATCCCATATTTCCTGAGAGAGGTTAAATGCAGGTCCTGAATTTAATACATCTATCAGAGTTCACAATGAGCTGGGCATGGGATCAGTCACTTTGTTTTCCATGGAAAATTCTACTGTTCTTCATTAACAGAATAACTAAATTACCAACTAAATACAGTGTATTTATTGGTTAATTCTTCCTGGGACAAGCTTTTCTTGACTTTGTTCTATGTTTTGTAAAATTCAAGATTAGTCTTGTGATATTAAGAGCAGGTTTCAAATCTATTTCAAGTCTAATAAAGATATCCTCTCCTGCTACAAAATTTCACCCTGAACTGAATATGGGAAGACAAAATTAGTCCTTTTCAAGACAGAATCATCAAAGATCAATGACCATCAAAGAGCTTTACTTGGAGGAATAAAGAAAGAGGCCAAATTTCAAGATAACGCAGACAGTCAGTGAGACTGGAGTGCTTGAAGCTGCTGGAATTTTTTTAAGTCATTCACAAATACTATATCTACCCTTGACAGATCATTTCATTCTATTTAGCACTTTTTATTCTCTGTGGTTTATAAGCTCTTAAGCAAATGTAAGAGGGAGGAAAAGCTAACGTGTCTGATAATACACTATATCAGGCTGACAACCTAACTGAATTTCCCCTGTGGTGCTAGCAAAATGCTGTTCCAAAAAGTAATAATGCATACAAAAAAAAAAAAAAAAAAAGAGAGAGAGAGAGAAAAGGGGGGGAAAAAGGATCATAGAGATCATGCCGTCACATTTAATTTCAGAGAACAAAACCTGAAGCTGATTTCTCTTTAGATCAGTTGTATACCAGTTGGAACATGGGTGCCTAGCACTGCTAGCACTGCGACAGAGTAATATGATCTGAGCTTTAAATAGCTGCCAAATAACCATGTGGTGGCTGGCAGCATTAAACGTGTTGCAACGAGAATGATCTGTTTCAAAGTAAAGCCACATAACAGAGGATTAGTCAATCTGATGTGGTATAGAAGAGGAGGGGGGAACGTTTTTCATTATCCTTCTGGGTTTCTTTCTGGTTTAAATGTGTTTCCAACTCAAAGATGCATTAATTTAAGGTCTTTCTCTCAACTGGTTTAAAATCTGAACCATGTCCAGGTCATTTCAGATAACATCTAAGGTACCCGGGTACAAGGTGGGGAGTAACAGTGTGAAAAATGTGAAGTAACACCACAGAGACTGTTCCCTTGATTTAACCTAGTACAGAGTGGCTGCCTCTCAGTGTGAAAGGCACCTTGCCCTGTGCAAAGCCGCTCTCCACCTCCCACCCCTCACCCTGCTACCATTCCCCCACCTCCCTAGTTTGTACCAATGCATCCTTGCCAGATTTCAGGAACAGATAAGGAACAGAACTACAACAAGTAACATGGGGTGATTTGTACTCCAAGCCCTCTCCTTATCCTCACAGCAAAATGTGGAGCCTTGCAGCACTCTATGAGGCCCTTCTGGGCTCTTTGGGATATAGGGGAAAATCAGGTGCAGTTTGAAGATGTCTAATATAGGAGCTGCTGCAGCCCTCCATTGCTTCTTACCTTCAAGTCAAATGGCTCTCCTGACCACTATTGTAAATATGTCTCCTGGGTAAAGAAGGCACATAAGGACTGAAAAGACAGACCAGTTTTGGTCTTAAACTGGTAATGTGAGCGAGAGACACAGAGGGGAAAGTGGTGCTGTACGTACTCATGATTCTTTATCCCTTCTGTCACTTTTGATTATAGATGACTGATTTCTGTTTTCAATTTCAGTGTCTCCACCAACTTCAGCTGCATCAGTTCAGACTTACTGTAAGTTAACAGCAGAATTTCATGTGAACATACTTTATCTAGCCTTCACTGCCTGGGAATCACTGCCAAAAGGACAAATAGGAACTGGAAAGCCAGAGAGCCAGCTACTGCATCAAAAGGTAAATAGCTCATTTAAGATGTTCAATATGACTTCTTAAAAGATAATAAGCACAACATACTTCACAGCCAGGATAAGAATGAAGACAACAATAGACACTACGTGCAACTGTCCTACTAGCAGTGTACTAGCACACTACAGAGCACAGTCTCAGCAGCAGCAGGTAGGCACCCTATGGAGAAATAAAGCAGGCCTTTTTTTTTGCATTTCCCCAGAGAAGAACACTGTTTTACCTCACTAATGTAAATGCCAATAAACAGACACAAATTTCATGAAGGTCAGCTCCAGTGAAACCTACAGCAGCCATCCAAATGTGTGAAAAGAATAAACTGGGGCAAATCCTTTTCTGACTGCTGTTGCCCACAGCTGCCTTTGCCACATTGCATTGGTGCATCCCCCAGGGATCAACAACAGCTGCACAGAGGGCTGGCAGATGGCATCAACAGAGGGACCACTCACCTGTCTTTTTCTCCCTCCTTTCTCACCTCCTTCTCCTCATTTCCACACTGCCTCCTTTGTGGGCAGTCACAGTCCTTGCCATGTTTGCACTGGACAAATGGATGATTTACAGATTGAAAGTAATCAGAAAATGCTTTTTACTTACTCTTCTTCCTCATTCTTCCAAACACATTTCTTAAAATATAAATCTCTTTTCTTCCAATATGATCACAGGCTATTAAGCCAGCCAGGAAATTATTAAGGGAAAAAAAAACCCAAGCAAACTCCCAAACTCCTATGGATTTGTGAGGAACACAGTTCTTTGACCAATTTCACAGAATATTTTGAGTAGCATGTTTAATCCTCTTTACAATATTTTATTCAGCTCTCATGAAAATCCCTGCATCCCTGCCAAGGATTTTCTAGACAAAAGCATATCTGGAAGAATGCCACAAAGCAAGTCTCCTTAGCTGGCCTGTCGTCCCCAAGTTCTTACAAACCCATTCCCCTGCATATAGCTCTTTAGTGAAATCAGAAGAACAAGAGGTTAACTGTGTTTTTAGACAATATCCATCCAGAAATGCCTCCCCACCACCCTTAACACCATTCCTTGGTCTGCAGGAACTACTTATTACATATCACGTGCTTACCTACATACAACTTTTGGAGGGAGCAAACAAACCCCACCATTTCAGAAGGAACCTGACTTTCAGTTCTGCCACTAAGAGGGAATCCAATTAAAGCAAATTGATAGAGCTACAAACTGCTGCCAAAGCATGAGCTTGAGTGAAAAATTTATGAGGACTCAAGAAATTTCTGTTGGTGTTGGAAAGGCTTCCAGGTATTTCCAAGTGAATCCTCAGAAACACCTTGGATCTCAACAGCCATTACATCCACAGTCTGACCCAAAGGGTTGCCTCCAAGAGAGGATGTCTTGTACACAAAAGTGTAACTAATTTAGCTGCATAATGGAGAGAGTTCTGAACATGCATATGGGCTGAATTAAAGGCACCACGGGAGCCTTTGGCTCAATCCTTGCAGAGTTTATTAGTTGCTGCTGCACACATGGTTGGTTGGGTTTGCTGGAAGAGGTCCAACTCTGAGGCACCTCTCAATTCCTCCAGCTTCCAAAAGCTGCAAGAAAGTGGCTCAAGCATATTGCCCCCTTTAAGCTCTTGTGGAGAAGGACTCTCCCTTGCAGAGAAGCAGAAAGGGTTTGGGAGGGAGAACCTAGTCAATAACTCTTGATTATTGAGTTTTGAGTTTACCTTCACAATTACCAGTGAGTGTCCTAGACTGTAAAGAGGGCAAATACCAACAGAATGTATTATTTGAGAAACAGTATGTGATTGTGTAATTAAGGGCAGGAATATAATAACATATGCACAACGAGCAGGGTAAATTTCAGCATTTCCTGACTAACCAATGGCATTATGGTGTAACCCTAATGTTCTCCGGATGGCTACCATTTATGTGGGGTTCATATATATGCTTATGAATATTTGGTTAAAATTCACCAATCATACTCTCTGACACAGTAATTAAAAACACTGTGTTATTTGCCAATAAAAATATTTTTGTGAATTGGTAATTATTCTAAACTCCACAGTCCCAGCTTCCCTACTTCCCACTCTTGTTGTCTTCCTGTTCTATAATGTATAACACTAATCTTGATGAGGGAAAAATAATAAGTAGCAGGAAAGGCTGGAAAGCTTCCAATCACAAAACCTCCCAAAATGGAAGTAACATCCAATCTGGCCCACTACATCTTCTTTGTGGGCATTCTTTTCCTGCCTTTTAGCAATGCTTTCAGTATTCGTAACAGCTGTGGAATTAAGCATTATGAACAAGAACAAACTGACATGCAGCCTTTACTTTTCCCCATCAGCCCCAAACTATTCTGCATTGAGTTACAAAGTGAAAACCAGCACACTCTCAGATGGATGTAATTTCTATTTGGGCCCAATGCCAGACAAAGTTTTCCCATTGCTAAAACTCAACCCCATCTTTTCCATACCATGCATGCAGTCTCATCCTTATCCCAACTTCCACAAAGAAGTGCACGCACACACACAGAACCTGCCACTCCTACAATGCAGAACCAAATCCATCTCCCCTGCTGTCTTTGCTAGGCTCATTGCTTTCCCTAGCAAGCCTAGTAGGCAAGCTGGATTTGGTCTATAATGCAGATTTTTAATTTGTGGGAAAATGAAGGCTGCATAAGACACATTTTCATGTCCTAGATATTGTCTTGATATAAACCTTTTTTAATAAAAAATTAATTTTACACAACCATGAAAATATTTGTTAGAGGAGCCAATTGTTCCACTGAAAAATAAAAGGGTTAAAACTTAATTAAAATATTAATGCTAAACTCAAAATACAATTTTGGCATAACTTTAGATAGTGATTGTACTATGGCATTTTGGCTTATAGAATCATGCAACACATGAACTTCAGAATACAGAAGTATACAGCTTTCAAATGCATACAGAAAAGAGAAATGGGTAATAGAACAGTTAAGCTTTTACACATTCATGGCAATTGTCTTCTCTCTCGTCCTCTTCCTATGGATGCTGCATGAACAACTGCACTCTATTTTTATAAAGTGCAGACATGTTTGCTGCCATTAAAGCTAAGGCAAGAAGTGGAAAACAGGAGAGGGGGTAGATTGAATTACTTTGTTTGAATGTTTGCCTTCTCCTCTACCTTGTGCCATTCTCTACAAACAGAAGTACAGTGTAAATGCTAAAAGATAAATGTATAAAATGTTGATTTGAGCCAATTCATGTTCATGTTTTACTTGCAGAAAATTTTTGTCTTCTTCTGTTTGTTAACCAACAAAAATGCTGCTAATAGTTCAATGTAAAAAACCACAAGTATACTTTCTAAAGAACTAAAACCAGCTAGTTGGGACTAAAGGTCTGTCTTCCTGTATTGAGTTTTGTGTCCTTTACCCTTAAACAAGTAATAGAAGAACTTCCAGAAGTCTGCCTGCACACTTAGGATTGCCATAATGGTAATAATTTACAAAATTTTCCTCCAGTTTACACTTGTCACAAAGTTTCACAAGTATTGCTGTATTCCCTTCAGCTGTGTCTGACTAGTCTGAGTGTAAATAAATGGCACGCCCTACCAACAAAAACAGCATTCCTGCTAATAAAGCAAAAAATACTCCTATAGGAGCCAACATAAACGACCAGCCATAACGTACATAGACAGCAAAGTCTGGGCAATCCATTTTTTTCATGTTTGTGTAGTTTTCCAGATCAGCCATGGCCTGGACCCAGATGACATACATCAGGACTACCAGCGAAAACAAGACACCTGGAAAAGAAACACCAGGTTTTAACAACAGAGTGCGAGACAGATGCTGGGTGCATTTATTGTATTACCTAAAAATCCATCAATGCTTGAGGTCCTGCCTGCATGGCACAGTCAGCTACCACGAGATAATTTTTGCCTTTGGCCTCCTCTAACTAGCACTATCTCCACCTTGCTCCTTGCACTGAAAGGCACACTCCCATGACAAAGGAGATATCTGGTTTGGGTAGGCAGACTTTGATGACAAAATTCATGCAGGTATTTACTGTTTTGAATTCAGGAGTCAAGGTGGGGGAAGGAAGGGGAATGGAATAGGACAATCTGGAAAAAACTGTACTTTTGCTTCCCAAACTCTGGCATTATTTTTATCAGTCTTATGAATGAGATATAAAAAGGAGTGGGAAATCCTTCTATTATCTTCACCTCTCTGCATTTGCTTCTTTATTCCTATGAAAAGGGCTGTGTTTGGAACACAAAACTTCAGAGTAGTCTACTTAAATATTTTGCATAAAAATTCAAATATATCTAATTTAAAATCATCCACATTTAGGAAAATGTAGTAGAGGAACAAAACCCAACAATAATTAAATAATAACTATGAAAAAGGCTATTAGTAATAACCTCAAATTGGATACAACAGTTTCCTGAAATTAATCCACCACATAATTCACAGCCCTTTCCCAGCCACTCCTCTGAAAGGCCTTTGAATTGATTATACGTGATAGTAATAGGGGCACATGTCCTTACAAACTTTGATAATCTCCTTGTTACTATACACCAGAAAGAGATATAAGAAGAAAGTGCCTTCCAAAGTATCAGTTGCATTCCTAATATTTCATTTCACTTTAGAGGCATGTGGACACTTGAGAAATGCAAGCCTGCAGAACAGATGCTCCAGAAGAAGATTTGCTGGAGGACCGAGGGCACGAGCCTAAATTTTTTGCATGCTTCAGCCTGCACCCATTTGCTCTCTGAGCTCCAGCTGTCACAGCAGAGTTACAGCAGTAGGACCATCTATTCCAACATTAAAATATTTGAGGGACCCCACCACCCCATCACATTTTTATCCCAGAATGTTTAGGTCCCTCATTAAAACACAAGTCAGTGCACAGTCTTGGGTACACTTCACTGCCAAACTTGAGGCTGTAAATCAAAGGTATTTGTGGTCTCTTCTCCATCTTGCTAAATACTTGCAAGGCAGCCTTGAACAAATGTGACATTTGTGGCAAAACCCACAAGTGCACTTTGTAAGCACCCATGGCAAGGCATTTGCTTCCATATCCACAGGCCCTGGTAACCTTTGATGCTTACCTTTCCCCATCCCCAGCCCGAGATGCTGCCTCACAACCTCCTTTCCTCACTCTTTCTGCCCATTTACCAGGGAGCAGCTGTTGTCCTCACTCCCTCTCTTGATGCAGACAAAACCAGGCAGGTTAGATGCAGCAGCTTGGTGGTCTTGTGATTTTCCTGTTACTGCTTTATGGACAAAATGTAATATCTTTACATACCTCCTGAACATCTGACAGGTGAGAGCTCATGGCTCAATCCTTATAAATACTGTCTTTTGAAGACCAACAAAAAAAGGGTTGAAGTACTTAACCTGAGGCATAATCAAAACATTCCCAAAGGATCTGAAATTTCTAGGAGGCTGAAATAATAGTAGAAAAATTAAATAAAGAAGGAGGCAGACACATTTCATGTCTATGAAATACACTTCCAGGATTACATTTTTTGCTAAGGTTCAAATTCCTAACAAAGTTTGAAAAAACCCAACACTCAACTCTAAGAGGCACAAATTCGATTTTGAAAGTATTTTACCTAAGTAAAACTCAATTTTAATGGAATTTAGTAGTGTGCTTGTATTAAACATAAAACCACTGCAACAATCAGAGAGAAGGATCGCCTTAGGGCCAGACATGAATGAGAATTTAAATTGAAGACTCTTCAAATATAATTCAAATTGAGCAGAAGATTCCTAGAACAGAACATCTAATGATAACAGATAATGTAGGCAACACAGGAAAATGAGAACAAAACAGAGCTAGTAACTTTTGATTTAAAAAGTAGAAAGATTCAGGGAGAAATTCATAAATGGAGTTATTAGATATGGATCTTGTTCAAGGTTTCAAAAATTGAACAAAAAATTGTAGCCCTAAGATTTGGAAAGATACATTCATAATCTGGCAAAATCCATAAGGACATTGGAATTTACCTCTTCAACTGGCTGTGCCTATGCATTTTCAAACTAGTCCTCTATTTAACCTCTACATTGGGGAAAACTTAATCCAAAAAAATAATAATTACAAAAAGTAGCTATGCATATTCCCTTACTATAGCAGCAAGTAAGTATAACCAGGCCCTTGTACATCTGGAAAGCCCTCTGGCATCCTGGGTAGAAGCAAAGTTATGTAGAGCAGTTAGTCAAAAACATCTGTCATTAAAACAAAACTGCATCAAAGGTGCTTTAATCTAGAAATGGGCTAGATTTTCAGTCTTTTCAGGCACTCTGAAGCAGCACTTAGGTGGTTAAACTAGAATCAATACCATGTAGGTGCAAAATAGCAAGCCAGTGGTGCCAGTGGTAAAACAACTTGGGGAATCCATCATCCATCGGGTGTGATTTCACAGCAAGGTGTTACACCTGTGAGTGGCAAATTGTCAGGTATGGAAATTTGCAGAAGAAATGTATGTCAAGTGGAGATAGATGTCCTTCCTTAAAAGGAAAGAAAGGAAGAGTATGTAAACTCTCAGTTAATTAAGGCACTAAAGGAGTATTTAAGGGTTCTCATCACCTGCTAATGGAGACTAATTAAATAGGTGTATTACTTAGCATGTTCAAAAAATATCTTGAACAATAGAATCAGACTAAGTAAAAACTGACCATGTCCTGTTGCCTCCACCAGTATTTCATTCATTAGCACTCCGTTTGTGTAATTTTCACAGAGTTATTCACAGAGTTATGATTTCACAGGAGTTAAGCACTTAGTTTACTGAACGTATATTTATCTTGAGAAATCTGCTCCAGCAGTCTTGCACTGACAATCTATTGTGAATGTCATGGACTCTCAAAGGCAAGCTCCAAGACAAAATTAATGATTGAAAAAATCCACAATTGCTTGAAGCAAATATTTTTAGGAACAGTATGTGCTGTGATACAGTTCTATGTTTTTGGCATTTAGACCTTTTTCATACAGTGCAGGCGTCCTTTTCCCTTTGCCTTTTAGTGAATAAAAAATAGAACAGCATTTGCATGAGTCAGTAATGATGGGGGAAATTATTCCTAGAACATGAAATATGTCTGAGAGAGATTAAGACAAATAAATACTTTCCTCCTGCTCATTTTTCTTTTTTTTTTTTCCATTTTGCTTTTTTTTAAATAAACACACATGTTTGAAACATAGCTCTGTGCAGTGTGATAAGACATGGACTTCTCTGAGGTCAGTCTTTTCTGTCTTTCACATTCATTCTTTTGAATTTCTTTCAAACAAATACTTGTGCATATTGTAGAGGAGAAAGAATACAGAACCTTTAGAAATGTCTGTGAATTCAAGAAGCAGTTTGCTGGCCTTTAGTACTGATTCTTCCCACGTAGAAATGCCTTTCACTTGTCAATGGTGAATGGCTGTTTATGGCATGAATCTTTTACTATGCAGACGTGAAGACAACAGGTGCTGGAAAGAATGATGTGAGCTTTTTACTTATGCCTGAAAGTTTAGAACTCTTTATCTTACTTAAAGAAAACTTCTTTGTGTGTGTGTGTGTAGTTTTTTTTTTTATTATTAAATGCATTTTTCTGTTCTTGTCCTTATTTCAGATTCTACCACCTATCTTGGCCTCTTGTGACCTTTATTTAAAAATAATGGTTGTCATTCTCTTCTTAAGCACATGCAGAGGATCCCATGCAAAAGTTATGGGAGTAGCTACACATCTCTGAAAACAGATTTTTGTCTTCATCTAGGATCTCAAATTAAAGTACCATCTCTTTTGGCTCTTTTGGCAGGAAGCAGCAGTCATGCTTCTAATCTTGCTTCCTCACCAGGATGTGATTCTGTAATGCTCTGTGCACGTCCTGCTATATTGCTTATTGGTATCAGTACAAGAGGACAGTTTTCACCACCCCCGGGCAGAAAGAGGCACAAGGTAATAATGGATGTTATTGAAGGTTGCTCTAAGAGATCATTTTATGGCAGCTTTCCCTTCTTTTCCTATGACCTTTGAAGTAGCTATAAGGCTTCTTACAGTTTTCAGTACCATAGCTGCTCTTGGACCATCCTCTGATGTTGCAGACATGGAGAGGAGGCTGCAAAGGCAGCAGTCAAAGTCACTGACTGTGGTGTCATTGAACTGATACTCACTTTTCCCCACAGGTATTGCAGGTGTAGTTTCACCTGTGGCCTCAGGTGGTTAGTAAGGTTACAAAATTTTCCTACTCCCAATTAAGGAAAAATTGGTCAGGAAAATGATAGATGGTGTTAATTGTAGCTATAATGGCCATGAAATGGCAAAGTTTAATATCCTAGGAGGAATACAGAAGGTAAGACCCAGAACTTTAGAGAACATACTTCAATCTGTGAAGAGAACTGGTAGGCAAGACCCCAAGGGAGGCTGCCTTAAAGGGCAAAGGGCCCCAGAACAATCTGGTGTTGCTCATAGACAATTTCCTTAAATGGTTACCCTTTATGTGTACAAGGATTCAAGCAGGTCTGGCAAAAATTAAAATTAACCTCATACAGAGCTGCATTTGCAAGAACACAGTCATCAGATTTGAAAATACTACTATCACCCTTTATTCAACACTTGTGATATCTTATGTGGTAAGCTATGTCCAGTTTGGCGTCCCCATGTGAAACAGAGATACTGACAAACTGAGGTGATGACCACCAAAATGGTTAGGAGAATGGAGAACAAGTAGAGGCTGAGTGAGCTGGGGAATTTTAGTGTACAGAAGAATCCAGTCTTCATTTTTCTAAATGGAGTTATAGAAAAGATGAGGATAGACTTTTCAGAGACCTACAGACTTGACAGGATGAGATGTAATAGTCACAAATTGCATCAAGGGCAATATCAGGTGAAAACAAGGAAAGTATTTCTCGCAATGAAGTTGGTCAAACTGGGACAAGCACCCAAAGATGCTGTGGAACATCAGGTACTGGAGATTTTTAAAACTTGATTGGGTAAGGCTCTGAGCTGTATGATCTAACTTTGAAGACAACCCTGCTATAAATTGGACATCAGACTTGATTGCCACAAGAGATCCTTTTCAACATAAATTTATTTCTGTCACTCAGGATCTCTGTTTAGGCTTCTTGAATGGGTCCTTCCAAAAGACAAATCTATCTGCCTTATCACAGAGAAGGTGAGGGTGAGCATCTGAGTGTTTCTTACAGTTGACAATTGTTGGGGGTTAGGTTTGGGGTTTTTTTTTCTCTCTCTCTAAAGAATTTTTTCCCCATAAGTTACCAAGGAGACCAAATGTTGGGTACTTAACAGTACTCAATAGAAACAAAGAGGTGGCCAAATCTCGGA
>VXBB01002217.1:337162-352363 GCA_013399915.1 Illadopsis cleaveri
CTTCCCAAACCAAGACAACAATAGAAATTTAAGCAGTTGGTTCATACAAAACAGCTTTCAGATGGCTAAACAGTTGGCATGAATCTCATTCCCAATAATATCTTCAGCTACTTCCTGAGCCCTAAGACATCACAGCAGATCATGCTACAAGTTGTACTCTTCATTTGAGGGAGAGCTTTTATCTGCTGCTAATTGGTAAGTTAAGGTTGTGGAGGGATAAAGATACTTCTGTCCAATAACAGGTATTAAAATTATTTCATCAAACTTTTTTTTAAGACATGTAAGAAGGAAAATGACTGATCTCCTTATCTTCTTCCTAACTTCCAAAGAACAGTCATCTTGTCTAACTTCCTTCTCAGAAGACTATTGTCTGTAGCACTACACATACTTGAATTTTGTGGTAAGACAGCATCCAGGATCTTTCAAAACAATGTTTTTCTTCAAAACAACCTGCCAGTTTCTGTCTTAGAAGAACTCTAACTTCACCAAATCTAAGTCACATTAATCTAAATCCCATTACATGTTTTCATTTTCCTATTAGGTCTGTGTTTAAGTAGATGCACATCCTGGCTGCATCCTGATCACATGTTTGAGAGGTGATAAATATGCACCACTTCTCATCACTCTTCCCTTCCATGCCCTACTCTGATTTGGAGGCAGTAAACGAACAGCCTTTCTAGTCCTGAAGGAGATGGGCAGAGGAAGGGATCAGGGCAGCAGGGACACAGTAGAGCACAACACCCTCTTCTGCATCAGATTCTATCTTATCTTGCTCTGTCTTGAGCAAGCTGAATGGGTCCTATTTTCTCCTGCCACCACTACTTTTTGACAAATTATAGCAGGATTTTGCTAAAGACCTTTGCTTTTCAACAACAGTAATGGTAATAATAAAAATAACATACATTTTTTCTAAACCCCCTGATTGAGAACAGTCCTAAAGTTGAAATATGCTACATACAGAGAGAGTAAAAAAATCAGAATTTCCCTTGAAGAACTTTTGCTCTATAGGGACAAAGGGTGAAAGGAGCAACAACACAGACCCAAGGTCACACACTGGGATAATAAAGCTCACTTAACTTCACATACCTAAAGAAATAGTCTCTCTAGATTCTCCTAGTAAAGGAAAGAGAGGTGTAGGGTTCCTCCACAGTACATTCATCTGATCCAATTAGGCCCTTCTTTCAGAATGAAATGAATCCCCAGCTGGGGGAACTTCTTTCATGCCTACTGTTTTTACTGCCAGTGAATGTTATTGCCTCTTGCAGACCTCCTAGGGAAGCCAAGGGAGGCTAGCACAGGCTTGGGGATCAAACTTTCCCCTACCTAAATGAGGGCAGATGAACTGACCCAGAGTGGAGAACACAAGCATCGCTTTGCACCTCTGCCCGTCAGTTCCACATCTTTCAAGTGCCCTTTTCCTCTCAAACAGCTTCTGCTACTTTCTACTGACAGCTGAGGTTTTTCATGCATTACAAATGCAAAAAAAGAGCAAGACTCACATGGGCTCTTGCCCTGCAAATTAGTGACAAAAAGCATGGAAATATCTTAGAATCTCCATCAGCCTATGAATATTTTTTGTATGTCTTTTAAAAGTGTGGAGGAGTAATTCTCAAGAGATAAAATGTAAGTATGCAGGATTTTCTTCAACTAAAATATTATAAAATACTTCCCACACTTCACTGAGAGCCCTTTGGAAGGGCATAGTGATCACTAGCTGCATATGAAGAGCTGAGAGGTGCAGCGGGTAAGCAAGGTCAAGGGGTCAGCATGAGAAGCAAAAAGAGAGCCCAGGCCTTGTGGTCCTGACACACAGGTGGCTCTGCCCTGTAACACAATATGTTCTCACAGGGCTGCCTCTCACTAGGCTTTAAACCAAGGAAAGCAGCAAGGGAGCACATACTATCATTTAC
This sequence comes from Illadopsis cleaveri, assembly GCA_013399915.1. Lineage (NCBI taxonomy): Eukaryota > Metazoa > Chordata > Aves > Passeriformes > Timaliidae > Illadopsis > Illadopsis cleaveri. The sequence goes on from VXBB01002217.1 coordinate 339,073, forward strand.
ATCCTATATAACTATATCTTTCACGCCGATGTGACACCTTCACAGACTTTTCAAGGTTAAGCAAACAGTGAGCTGTCCGTATCAGCTGAATCCTGCAGGGGCACATCCTCCACTGTACGTGCGGGTTATGAGGAAGGAGGGAATTCAGTTATTTGTTATCTTTCATTCACAGAGGTTTAGAGCTCCTACTTACTCATATATGACAACTATTTTTTTTAGTTCTATCACATCCAAAGCATTTTCCTGAACTGGTCATGTAAATGTGTTCTGTCTCCCACCTTCTTCAGAGTCCACTGTAATCATCTTTTGAATCACTGATAAAGGACAAAACCCTCTCCTTAGCTAAATCCTATAAGGCAACATCTTTAAATATGCATTCTTTTTCCTGTTAAAAAAGTAGATTGAAATGATTTGTCCTGGATGTGGGGTTTTTTTTAACCTTAACCAAAAAACATCTTTTATAATAGCTTCATGACTAAGTATCTGTGCAAAGAATTGTCTCCAAGACAGGCACTCCACAAGCCAAAGGATAGAAGCATATGCTTTCTCTCTCTTTTAACCTTGATTGATATAATTTTTGGTTAAGGAAAATGGAAGAAATAACTTATCCTTTCTACTCTATAATTGATTGAGCAAACAGTATACCCACCAGCAATGATGAAAACGCCTCCTCCTGCTTTGTATAGAATGTGACTGGCAAAAGGAGCTGCACAGATGATGAGGAAACTAGCTGCCACAACAGTGAGCACTCCCAGGAGCATAAGAACTGTCCAGAAACCTCGATAAACTGGAGAAAAGGAAGAAGGAAGAAAAAGAATACAATGTTTTTTAGAACTTATCCACGCTGGCTAACAAAGATTTTCCTTTCCCCTTCTCTTATCACTTGCCTTATTAACAAATGAAATATTAATTCTATTTTGCATATACATTATATATCATGTGGATCAAAATAGGTTTGATTACTAGTCCTTACCTGGTGATCATGGAAAAAAAGCATGTAAGTTATTGTGAATGAAATCCATCTGCTTAGCACTATTAGAATATTTAGCCGTAACTTGTAAGACAGCAATCTGACCAAACTGACACTCTTTAGAAGATGGTACAGCAAAGCTATAGCAATGATTCTTTGGGATAAATGATTGGACAGAATACAATTATTTTACCAAAATTGTGTGGAAGAAGCAGAGAGCTGCAACATCTTGACACTCTTATTGCCCAGACTATATCACCAATAACATTCTGTAGGTTCTCTACAATTTACAGCTGGATAATACTCCTTATATGTAGCCACATTCAGCAGAAAGAAACTTAAGCTAGGAACAAGGACAAACTAAGAAAATTTAAGCTGTATTTCTGAAAAACAGCTAAGTGTCTTAAACCAGCCTATTTCTGCTCTAAAGCTCTTTGTATTTTATTAAATTTAAAATATGATGTTTCAGAAGCCCTTGTTAAGCAGTGCCAAGCATTGCTGAATTAATGGATGCAGCTGGTGATAAATGAGCTGAGAGTTTTGTGACATACTCTGGCCAAAAGAGTCTTTCTAACAATTAGTTTTTAGCTGGTTAATTGCACATCCATTTAACAAAGTCATCATTTTACAAATGCTACAAGAGTGACATAAATTTCTCCCATGAATTTAAAAATTGGTACATTAACACAACCCATTAGTAAAATTATGAGTTGTAAAGATCTCCATCGTCAGATCTGAAAATCTTGAAGCACTGACAATTCAGTCAGTGAAAAACATTTCCACCCAACTGAGGGAAAGCATATAAGCCAGCTGGCAAGTCAGGAAAAGTGTATCACAAAAGAAACTGCCACTTATCATCTGACAGCACCTACTTACTGTTATGGAAAAACACAACCAAGCAACTATTATACTGGTTCATATCCTCAGAGATTCAAATTCATACAGCTTGTTAGAGACAGCTATTCAGTAATAATTCAGGTTTGCTCTCATCTGAAATTTGATGGTGCTCTAGGCATTAGCAGCTCGTGTTTCCCACTAATGTATTCCAAAATCTACAATTTTTAACTTGACCAGCTTAACTCAAGTTAAAGTATACATCATCAGCCTTGTAAATGTATTAGCTGGATCACACTCGCCACCTTACATTAGCCACACTTTTTAAATAACACCCTTTTTAATCCAGGCAAACATTCAGAGACATAATTTTCCACCACACTGATCAGCAGATTTGGGCATAAAAAGGATGAAAGTGTCTGAAAGTACCTGGCAGAAGGGTTAAAATTGTGGTTTGGTTCATATCCAAGTCTCCACTTCATATAAACAAAAAATTATTGGAAAAGTAGGTAAGAAATAAGGCTATGGCTCAGCAAAGCAGTTAAATGTGTGTTTTGCTTTAAGTACTATACCTCTTACAGGACTTAGGCACCTGTTTAAAGTTAAACACATAGTTAAATGATTCACTTAATGCAAATAGACACTGAATAGAGACCTAGAAAGGTAAATCTCTCAAGTCCTTCAGTCTTGGGTTTCTGAAGCAATTTCATATTATTTTACTCATGGGGCTACTTTGATAAGCTTCATTGCAGTCTCCAAGTCCATGGGACATTACTTCCTCATTTAAAGCCTAATACCACTAAATCAATCTATAACCACCCAACTCTTTTACATGGGTGGCCCAAGTTACTTCAAAGTCATACTACATAATAGGGCACATTGGCCAAAATGGACCTTGAAAAAGCTTTCTTGTATATTATTAGGGTCAGTCACCTAAGTCATGGAGCAGTGTTTCCATTTTCTGAATGGAGGAGGACATGAGATTCTCTGGAATTACAAAACCAACATCTATTTTCATTATCTGTTCTTCATGCAGGAAGCTTTGAAGCCTGCTTTTAGTGAAGTTTCATGAGAAAAGCTTGATTTGATGCTCAAATATTCTTAGCAACAGAGCACAAAAGAGTACAAATGTAACTGATGAAAATTTGTTTCCACCTTTCTGTAACTATACAAGGGAAAAGCTGTTTCTCTGCTCCAACACTGTAACCATTTTATGCATTATGTGTGAAATACTGATTTCACCTAGCTATCACCTGACAGAAGCTTCCATTCTATTTCTCCAAAACAGTTATTTACTCTAAAGAATCGTGCATAAAGTCTGATTATCCTAATACCTGTTTATTAAGCTTATTCAGTCATTAAACATCAATTACAAAATAGAGTGCAATTGACAGGTACAAAGTCTGCTCACAAATCCATGACTTCAAGCAAAATACTTCCCCCTCTAATCTGCAAGGCAGAAAGTAATTTGGTTCATTTATGGCACAGGTCTGAGGAAACACCCTATGCACACTTAGAGTTTTACTTTTGTAAAGGAATTTAAAAGCCATCATTTTCCTGCAAAGATGGCTTCACTTGTTTTATAATCTGACCATTTTTGCTTAGATCACATTTCCCATCTTCTCTGCCTAGATGGGCAAGATCAATTTCTAATTCAAAATTACAGCTCAGGCCTACTGCTGTCATTTAGCCTAGCTGTCATCTATAGATGAACACAAAAGAGCTGGCTGAAATTAAATCTTTCTAAGAATGAAATTACTCTTCAAGTCAAAGACTTTGCTGTTCTGAGGCTGAGACACACAATGATAGATAAAATGCAACAAAAGATTCTGCTTTGAATTACTCTGAATTACTGAATCCCAGGAAAAGGGCTGACACTGTGATCCAAATAGTCTGTTTCAAGAAACAATGGGTTGGTGAACCCATACAGAGTTTATTTATACAAAGTGTAAACAGAAGTTTGCACAATTTCAAGTCTCACTGAGGTATTTCATAGGATAACCCATGTTCTGGTCCAGATGACAAGGAGTACCCTTGTCTCTTCCAGGTACTTCACAGATATGTTAGAGTTATCCACCTCAAATACATGCATTATTCCAAGTGTTTCCTACAACGGAAGAAATAAAGTACGAGCACTATTGCAGAGTGCAAAGAAAACATATCTGTAGTGTTTAAAATCTTAGATACCATTGCTGTGTTTTGCAAGAGTGCTAAACAGAAGGTTTTGCAACACATCTTGGTAAGCTGCCCCTTTGTTGAGTACAACATTTGCCTTGGAAATGGCAGGCAGTCCTAAAAAATAAAAAAGACTTAGTGGAAAACAGGAGTCACACAACTGCACCATCAGGCCTATATGGGAACACTATATTCCTCCAAAATTGCATGACCTGTAGTTTTCCCTTACTACTTGTTTTTCTCTCTAAAGATCCTAATTTAGGTCCCTCCAGAGACTTTTGCATTATTTGAAAACTAGAAGTATCTGGGTTTGTACAAGAGACCAAATTTTGGAGAAATGGCTGAAATTAGCAAAAGCCTTCTTTTCTAGTATAGTAGATCCCAGCTGATTACAAACTGAAGTTACAGATTCATATTTTAAGATGTTACTGATACATGATATGAAAGAGAAGCAATAATACTTTTGAAAAGTTATAGGGCTGTGTCACCTACAACACACACTTGTGTAGCAGTCATGGAGACGTCTGGAGCTCCATAACAGTTAGTCAGGAATAGCCTAGATAATGCCACAAAGCAACACCCTTTCACTATTGGAGATGTATCATGAAAGCATACCAAGTATTTCACTGCCCTTGCTGACTTAGTGTTTTCAAAACACAGCCATCAGTTCATGCAAGCACTGTGGTCTACCATAAAAACCCCAGCCACTTAATCTTAAATTTAAAATCAATATGAATTATTAAGCGCTATAAGGATGAAAAGCCTTTTGAAACATGTGTTAGTACAATGCCACATAAAAATTTCCAGGGGTAGGCAAAATGACTTGGAAAACTTTCCTTGAACTATCATGGACAAGCTCACATCTGAGGGGAAACATTTCCTGTGATATGACAGTGGATTGTATTTTAGAATGTGTGGGGTTTTTTTACCTCTCTATTCAATGTAAGAGATATTGAAATGCTTTTTGCAAGAGTATTGCCACACACAGTGCCAATACAGTGAAAAGCGAAGCGCCTGAACTGCTCTCAACCAGAAGTATCTTCTCTGCAGATAAACAACCATAAATTAAATCACCTATCTCAGCAGCAGCACCGGAGACACACCTGGCAACACTGAGATTTTTCTCAGCTTCATTCAGCACCCTTTACTATCCCTTAGTAATAACTTTTTTTCAAAAATAACTAACAGACCAACAAATACAATATTCATAAGATTGATACACTGCTTTTAAAAATGCTTCTTTATTGCTGCTTGGGGGATTACAGAGATCACACTTATAAATGTACTGTATTACAATCTCTCATGGGCAATTATATGAGTATTACATAAAAGCATTTTTTCCCCTAGAAATAGACTACAGCTAACATTTCACTTGTACAGCTCCTATTTTCAGATTTCATTGCTGATATTTTCCAGTTTACAATAGGTTAATTTCAACCCATTAACAAACCTGCCAATAAATTTGATCTCACCATTTTAGATTTAACAGTTGCTGAATCAGATTTTTGCTTCAGTCCTATAAACATTGTGTATTATCCATTAGACATTACTTCAAATGCTGGCAATGTGCCCAGTGCTGGACAGAATAAGATATTAATAGTCATGAAAAAAAATACAAGCAGCCACAAATCAGAGTATTAAACTAATGTGCCAGTGCTGCCCCATTAAAATGCTTCCACTTCAGCTTCAAAAGGTGTTGGGGTGATTTACAACAGTTAGGAAACGATTGTTTATTTCCAAATTAAGTTGAAAAAAATCTCCTCAAAAATAAAAATACTGAATTAGTGACTAAGTGTTAGATTTTTCACTTCTTTTTCTAAGGAATAATCTCACTATGGCCAATGGGACTATTTCCACGTGTAAAAACTTTTCACATTTTTCAAAAACGGGCCTAGTATTGTCCTATAGTAAAAGAACTTTAGGAAAGTGTGATAGCTCTTGAACATCGGTGTTAAGTAATCTAATGGCATGATATTATGCATTAATCTAGCTAGGAATGAATTAATATTAAAGCACTATACTATTATGTTTTCAGAATAACCTGATGGGGCAACTAATCTGTTTATGATTATGCAAATATATGTTTATTTTAAAATATATAGGTTGCTGCTGTGGTGTTTCTATTGCATGGTCCAATTTATTTTTTTTTATTCCTAGGTTGTAGTTTATTGCACTTATATATGTGAATCATCATAAAAATGAATCTGCTAGCAATACAATGAGATGCTAAGTCAACTTAAGAGCTGCACACTATAGAAGATGTCGCTCTAAACCTCTGTACATCACAGAAAATCTCTAGAGTCAGGGTTCCCCTGAGTTCATTTAACACCTGTTTCAGGTTAAGATAAATGGCATGGCCAACAAATTTTTTAAAGACATTAACCATAAACGATGGCTCACACAGCTTTTGATGATACCTTACACTACAGCTAGGGGAAGCCCTCCCCACTCTGTAAAGACATTTAACAAAACCAATGAATGCACAAAAACATTATAACCATGATTAAAAGATATGGCAAACTGCATTTTCAAAGCAGTGCTATCTAACCCTTTGAAGCTGATCATGCATCTAACAGTAACAATTAAAAGATATCTGATACATTAAAACATGCATTCAAACCTCCAGTATAAGCACCCCCCATAGGGTTTTCTATATTTTCATTTCCAACTAAGGCTGTAGTCCTTGACACCAAGAGCTTGTAGTCTAGGTTTGTACATCAGAATGAACTGAGCCTTCAGTCTGAAGCTTTATAAGGCACACTGAAACGCTAGAGTTCACTGTCCTCAGTGCTTTAAGGTTTTGAGGAGCTATAATACAAACACAAACCCAACATACAAAAAGACATAAATAAACTATGAGAGGATAGGTGATCCTGTTTTGAATTCTGGCCCAGAAAAGCTCTGAGCCAAATTCCTTCTAAAGCCAAAGGAGTTATGTCAACAGGGAACTTGCTCCAGACACTGCACTCAAAAAGCATCAGAGATTTCATGTTCCTCAGGCAACTTATCTTTGTCTGAGCTCTTCCAGCTGTATGGTGACACAGCACTCCAACAACAAACCACACTTGTGTCTCCACACAAGGGACTGCATAAGGGGTTAAAGTTAAATTCAAATTCCTCTGATAAGATCCAAAAGTTTCTTAAGCCAAACAGTCTGTAAAAAAGTCACATGCCTTTACTTGCTCAGAAACTAATAGTGAACAGAAAGCTAGAGTTAGAAAATATGTTGTATACATGTTCGATTTTTCTAAGGAAGTTTAAAGCTCTTTATTCAGCTCTTTATTTTTCTATGAAAGAGCAAACGAAGGTGACAGAAAAATTCTTGTTATCTTATTATATCTTGTTAAAATAGAACTTGATTGACTCACTAAAAATGCAATGATAAACCTGGAGAGGAGATTTGGGCTTTTTATCATCCCCAAAAGAGAATTTGTTGAGAAAGCCATGAGCCATGAAAATGGTAATATTTTAGCAAGAAACAGTAGCAGAACCAAAAAAGGGGACAATAACCTCAATTTTTTGGTAGTGCCCTTTTATTCCATGCTTAGCTGATGCAAAGTATTAGATGCAGACAACTGGATATACAAATCATAGGTGAAATCTTGTTCTTCATGAAACCAAACTGGAGCCTTTTGCCACTGGCTTTATAGGGAACCACTTCCTGCACTGGCAGTCAAGAAGAAGAGGATAACCTTCTAGCATTTCTTAATTTAGAAACTGCAGTTGAAGCAAAATTTTTAAAACTTGTTTGCCAAATATCACGAGCAGGATTGTCAAACTAGACTAAAGGAGAAACAAGTTTTGAACTAACAGAAGAGAATGTGACATAACCTTCTCATAAAAAGTTGTGAAAGATTCTTTAACAATCATATCTGTTCTAGTAAATAACTCAGCTTGGATGCTGAAAATGAAATGTAGGCATAAAAAACCCTAAACCCTCTTCAGTTTTAATGAGCTCGAAAGCAATCCAACTGTATCTATTTATATAGCAGGAATGGCTCTGAATATACTCTACCTGGGCCAGCATCTACAGCACAGTTCTGCCTACTTTTAATCTCCTAATATGAAATATAGATAGGAAAATTATATTTGAGCAGTGGTTCTTTTGGCAAACATTAACTAAAATTAATTAAACTTTTGATGATATTCCTTCTCCTTTCCTTTTTCTTTGTTTGTCCACTTCTGTGTAATCATGCAATATAATTTGAGGAACCTTTGTGAATGTTTGAGTGAATGGTGGAATACAAACTGTGTCTAGGCTATTAGGAGCTGATGACTCTGTCACTTTCAAATGGAAAGATAAACTGTTCTAGATGTGCTGTGAAGTTACAGATTATATCTCTGAATGGTGAGGTCTGAATTCTTCCTGGACAAACAGTTCATAATTTCTAAAGATTAACGTAACCATTATAATTCTAGTCTATTTTCTTTTTCATGTCTGCAGCATAAAAATTGTATTCTAAAGACACTTCAAGGTTAGCAAAAGCATAATTACAGCTTCAGGACAGGAAGAGATCACTTAAGTTCCTCAGCGAGCTCAGAGACGTAGCATGCACACATCACAGGTTGTTTAAAAAGTCATATGAAATAGGTATCAGAAGTTATTTACTTCAAATATGTTTGCATAAAGCTCTTAATCTGATGATGCACCTGATATTTTTAAGTAGTTTCTAAGTGTAGTAAAGACAGAGCTTTCTAGGCATTTTTCAAAGATATAGTTATCTATTAATGTTTATCTTTCACATTTATATAAATATATACTTACATGTATCTCTCATTACTGTATGTTACAGTATAAGAGTTTTTTCGGAGAAGTATATCTGAGTCAGTTAAATAAACTTAGCATCAAGGCTTTGCTCCTCCTTCCTCATAAAGTAAAAATGCAATACATTTCCATATGTGGTTATTTATTTAACAAAAAAACAAAAACAAAACCAAAATCCAACCAAAACCAAAATCAGTTTTATTAAAATACATGACAACAAGTACTTGTTTAATGCATTCAGCCCAGGAAGATACTTACTATGTCGGAGAAAAAAAGCACTAAAAAGGAAATGTCTTTTTTTTTTTTTTTTCTTTCAGAAATTACTCCATTCTGCTATCATGCATAATGCTAAGCATTTATCTATGTGCTTTGTTAAACAGTGGCTTAAATATGCATGTTGTAGAATTATGAGAAGTATGAAATACCAAAATTCTGCTCATTAAACTGTGTGGAGTGATAAGGCTGTTTTATTTTGAAGCATCCAAATTGTTTTCTTGAAACTATAGGCATTGTATTCACTTGCACCAAACAATACTTACTGATTGCAGAGTCATAGGAGGTTGAGTTGTGCTCATCTCGGAGAAGAGGGAATGGGGACAGGTAAGCATGCGTACAATTCTTAGAAGGTGACTGGTTGGCTAAGAATGAAAGAAAGCTACAGATTAATATTTTACTGCCTTAACAATATTGTGTGTCTGTTCTTCAAATGGGCAAACTGAGCTTCATAGGTCAAGATTTCAGGTCCTTTCCTAGGCAACAACTTACAGTGAATTTGGTTTGGTGAGAGTTACAAGCCTTGTTATACAAACAAGAATATTCCTTAAAGACCAATACAGATTTGTACTCTGGGAGAGTAAACGAGCCCTGCTGAAAGCACACTGCAATTTATATGTGATGCATATGTATGCCTATTTATGCATTTGTACCTTTCTCATTTGAGGGTTAATTATGTTCTTATTACATATGCAGAAAAAAACAACCAAACAAACAAAATCCAGGCAATTACTTTTTCTTTTGTGAAAGAACAACGAAAATATCAAGCATCTTCAGAAAGTTTGTACAATGTCCACAAATATGATTCTAGTCTATGGAATGAATATCCTCCAGAAAAGGGTAATTTCACCCTTTACATTATATACTTCTAAAAATATCAACTTCTTCTAGACAAAAGACAAAAGCTGACTATAACCATCTAAATTTCAGATTCCCAACCACATAATTTTCCAGATAAATAACAAGAGGAAATTAACTGCAGTAAATACTACATTTTCCACCCAAGACAAAGCAATATATTTAGCAGAATATGGGCTATTGAAGTCAAACTTGTGTGATGGCACCTGCATTTCTCAAGGATTATGGAAATCTTGCAATAAGGTGAGGGAGCTCCCTACCTCAGAGGGAGTGCCAAAGACTGCAGAAGTTCTGTTTCACTTCTTAATGGGAGATTTTGGCAGTAAAACACTATCTGATCTTGGAATTCTATCTTAGAATCCTGGATGTAGTGAAAGACAGCAATGGGTCATCTGTGAGTGTAATAAGGGAACCCTTCTGGAGATGGTGTGTCCTACACCATTTTCACTGTGGAGTTGCCCATTCTTAACCCACTTGCAGACACTTAAGAACAGATGGAGAAACTCACTTGTAGACATTTAAGAACAGATGGAGAAACTCTCCAAGCAAAAATTCAGGGACCAGGATAACCACTAAGCTCTTTTCTCCTTACTTAACAGAAATAAACCAACTGTTTAACAGTAAGTGGTAAAAGACTCTGTAGCTAAAAATGGACTCAGGTTAACAGGGCATCCATAACAATCACAGTGTAATCTGATAGCTAAACTTGCATCATTTTGTCCTGGGGTTTCCTATAGTACAGATTACAGAAGTGTGTGTCAAGAATTTATTTTAGGGTAGGTGAAGAACCTGATCCACAAAGAAGCCATATGAAATCTAATGATTCATAAGATAGAAGCCAAAATAAAAAACACACCAAACGCCAACAATTTTGAGAACAAAGTAGTGTAGATAATGTAAAAAGTTAAAAATTACTTACTATACCAAAAATTCCACATGCTGGCATTATTATCTCCTACATTTCCACTAAACCAGCACCTCCAGAAGAAACCTTCATGATGGAAAGTGGCCTTCTCTCCCTACAGAGGAAGGAAAAAAACAAAAAGAAAGCCATTATCATACCATTTTTCAATGGCTGAAAGAATTAGGTTCAATTAGATGTTGAGGTAAAAAAACCCACCACCATCATAATGACACACAACCCATCTGAATTTAGGTCAGCTACAGCATTTATAAACAGTCATTCTTCTTTTGAAAGAATATCATATTGCAAAAGCAGTATCACAAAATAAAAATTCATTTTAGAGCTGATTACAAATGATTATTGAGGTTTTGAGGCAGGCTTGTAAGCCTCCAGAAGGTCAAAATTAGTATATATTCAAAAGTATATACAAAAGTAGATTCTTAGAAAATAAACACAATTAGTATATTCAAAAGTTTATACAAAACTAAATTCTTAGAAAATAAACACATCCAAGAATTCTACATATATAATTCTCATTATAAATTAAAAGTTCATACTAACCCCAGCACCTTCAGGTGCTTCTGAACAAGTTCCAATTTCTGTAGCAAGAAGCCAATAATCTGTTCCAAATGCCACCAAAAACAGCAAAACCCCCAGAGCTGCAAAAAATCCTCCAAAAAATATCCCCACACTCAGTTTCATTATTGAAGTTATTAAAAAAAAAAAAAAAAAAAAACAAAATCTTAATTACTTAAAAGGTTAGCAGTAAAATAAAAAAAAATTGTGAAAGTAACTAAAAAACTGTTTGGAGAATACAGCTCATATCTGAGGAAGTTTCTCTTCACTTGACTTTCTGCCTGTGCCCTTCTTCCCAATGCCCTGTGAGGCGACTTGTGTCTCCAAATTTGTGTTCCATGTGGCTGACTCAAGTCTGACAGATGAAAAGGGCCTTCTATTTTAGGACACTGATGGCAGAGCTTTGCTCTGTTTCGCTGTCCGGGCGAGGCCAGTCAGAAATAGCTGACCTTCCCCTAACTAATCAGGGATTGACTTGAAATATTATTGCAGCTGGTGCATCAACATCAGTGGAGATGGAGTTGCAATGGTTCTGTCCATCTGCATGAGCAGCGTTACAGAGCACACAGTAGTAGCAAGGACTTCCAAAGTTCAGGCCTGATGGTGAATGGTTCCCTAGCTGCTAGCAGGAAGCACATGCAACACTTTTAATAGTTACTATAAGTCATGCTATAAAAAGAAGGCTGAGGATTTCTTATAGAATTTTAAAATACAGTAGCCAAAATGAAGACATGTCTCTGAAAAATCCTATATAATAAAAATATAGTTATCTTTAAAAATTTACATCCTACCTTTAAAGTAATAACTTTAGTAACACTAAACACAAAAACACTTAAATGCTTTATTTATTCAGATGCATCTTTTTTGCATATATCAAAAATTTATGCAGTTAAAAATTCCTTCAAGCACCTGATAAAAATCTGCAATCTTTTTAAAATAAGACGATGCTTTCCCAAACACATGCTTTGGCCATTTTGGAAAGTGATGAGGTAAAACATTTAAATTACAAGTACTCACTGTACAAGAAAAAGCTTTTTCAACAACTTCATTTTATGCCAAGCAGGCCTTCCCAATCATCTCTCATGGCTTACAGGGCATTTCTATAGAAATGTATAGAATTTATAACACGCGCCAGATCCTACAATCCTTATCCAGTAAAAATTCATTGGAATTATTTTTCACCAGATTAGAAAATTTACATTGATACTGCGTATTGGGAAATACTGGGCTCAAAATAATTAAGCCAGTTTACTTCAGAAAACACTTGTCACGTTTTATGGCAATAGACCTAGGACTCCAGAGGGACTCCTACTTTCAATATGCCAGTATTGGTTTGGACAGTGCATCAGCATGCTGGAGGACAGCAAGGAAAACATTGTTTCTACCACCTCCCTTCATTTCTGCACAGATGAACTGGTGTTGTGTCCTCAGTGGTTGTATACCACTACACAATCGGCCCAACATCACATTCACAGTTGTTATGAATCGTATTTTATTGAAACCTGATGCTATGCTAATTTCATACACAGCACATCTAATATTTCGTGGTCTTTTTGCAATTCAGAGTTTCAGTGTATGCAGAGCAGCAAATGAATATTCAAACAGACTCTTTTTGTCATATTTGCTTTTCTTGACAGCCACTGAAGCAGCTCATTTTGATACAGCAGAAGAGAGGTGTTTGGAAACCTAATTTTGGAAAGCAATGTTTTATTGTTCATTATTAAAGAAAACAAAAAAAAAAATCAGGAAAAAGAAGAACACACAGAATGTGCTATAAAATAAAATAAAAAATATTACTCGCAATTTAGAATAATACTTCAACTTTTGGTCAGCCCTAAAGTGGTCAGGCAGGTGGATAATTGTTGTAGGTCCCCTCCAGTAAATATTCTATTCTGTTCAATTCTATTCTAAGGTGTCCACAAAAAAAAAAAAAAAA